>JAPYYT010001221.1:0-60585 GCA_030522565.1 Ceratosolen corneri
ATAAAAAAAAAAAAAGGGTGTCGGCAAGAGTATATATATCGGTTTTATACAGACAGCTTCGTATACGCTGCTTTTTTCTGCCCGCTTTTCTTTTTTCGCGTTTCCGTGCAATGGCATGCAATGCATACGATAAACAAAATATAATGTCGCTACTTTTACATTGCATAACCGAAATTTCGACTTTCGCGTATCGGTGATCTGAATTTTTTCAGCTGCATCAGCACATTTTTCTCACACGTTTTAAATTACTTTTCCCTATTAAATTATGTGGCAGAGAATAAAAGCGTAAGAGCAAGAATTGACGGCATTATTAATTAGAGACAACTGCCAATGGCAACAAATAATGTTGCAAGCCATTAAAATCACCGTAAGCCAGATCTTAGATAAAGGATGAAAGGATCGATTATTATTACACTTTTCTCTTATATATACGGAATAAAGAATATTTTCTTTGTAGGGTATCGTAATAGAGGAAGGCAAAACTCGTATGAAATATTCTCCTAAACTAATTTGAAGTCTTGTAAAAAGTGTAAGAGATGTAATTTTACAACAATTGTAGGAATAAAGGAGCGTTCTCAAAATCGGAAATGCGGACAAATCCAATCATAAATATTCAGTAGGCGAAAAAAAATATTTCAATTAATTTTTTCAACTATATAATTCCACGGTGTTATTAAGTTCATTAGGATTTAAGACTTTTCTTGCACAAAAATTCTTTTAAAAGGGTAATTAAATAATGTTGACTTACTTTTTTTTTTTTTTTTTTTAGCAACATAAATCTGCTTCTTTCTTCTCGTATAAGGATAATAATTAAGTTGCTTAACTCTGTTTGTTATTTAATTGCAAAGTAAATAGTCTTTTGCAGCTGGCACATTAAACGTTAGTCGCGTCGATATTACTATTTTTTACAATAACAATGACGAAACTTATCAAGACTAATCGTAAGAATCCTTTCACGTGGCACGCAAAACGCAGTCGAAAGCCACAATTCAGCCTCAAAAGATGCCTGCCAAAGATGCATTGGCGCACGAAAGGGAGAGATAATGATGGAAAGAGCGGGGAAAGGAGGGGGGAAGGGGGGGTCTGTGGAGATTTATACGGAACTTATTACCTAATTCGCATAATCGCGTAATTGTACGGGAGCGCGTTGGTCGCTGACTTGTTACGAAATGCGGAATCCAAGCGCGCAGCGGTCGCTCGTCATTGTGCGCTACACATTTTGCAGATATCTTGTAACGCTTTTGTAGTTTTATAGAGAAATTGCGCTGTTTTCCATTTGGCAACTCGCTTTACCAACTACATGCATATAATCATATGAAAAAGTCTGTCTGGGAGTTTTGGCGGATCAGGCGCTATTGAAATGCGAACTGACTGTAGGCGTTTGCGCACTCGATCGATTGAGATTAGAATTTCGCTGTGAATTTTATCTCAAGGGCCCCCTCAGTGTTCCTCGAATTTAACATTACAAACAACAACACGAACTTATATTACAATCGCATTTTAATATATACATTAGGCTAATGATAATTGCAAGCGAATTTTGTTATTTAGTTCAGACTAAAATGACCTGCGTGTGTGAAAAATTGAATCTTCAACTAAAATTGTTAAACAACCACCGTAACATGTATTTGTTATTGAAACCATTAAAAATATTTTTTTCTCCATTTTAATCATTTTCTCACGGTAAAGTTTCAAGCAAAATAAATGTAAAAATGATCAAAAGGTAATGTACTAAACTTCCTTAGATAACTAATGCGAACAATCGGTGTTACATGCAGATTTAACAATAATTTGAATTTCTCCGCGAATTTATATAGTCTAAGTAATTCTCAGAATTAATAATGTTCAAAATATTATTTCGCATAAATTGAATGTCCCGTTCCAAACAACCTTTTATTTTAAATAATTACTAATGGTATTCGTGATAATGGTATTTACCTCTGGTAAAATAATAATAAGTATTCTAATAAAGTAAAAAAATTGTTGTCAAGTTATCATAAAGCAATTTATTATATAAAATGATTATGTCGATAGTTAGAAATTATCATCTTGACTTATAGATTGCAAAGTCCTGTTTGTATAAATGTCATATCCTTGTTTATGAATAAATTAACGTAGATGTTTTTATTTATTTATTTATTCGTATCACAGAAACCTATCTTTCATATGAATACTTGAAGGGAGTATAGAGATTGCGTATAATGTTTTTATTATATATAATACGATAATATTTTAATAACAACAACAACAAATTTAATTTTTCATTATGATTTTAATTAAAATTTCTCATTTTGCATAAAATTATAATAACTTAAGTATTTCTGAAATACTTAAAAATGCTATGGGTACATATGCATATATGCTTTTGCATATATATATATATATATATATATATATATATATATATATGTATGTATGTATGTATATACTCCATTAAATACACAAATTAGGATTTTATATCATTATGAATTTTACACAATCGGTATGAATTATTTAGTAAATTGTTGAAATTACACGATGTATCGAGACAACTAATTAATAATTAATTCAGTGAACACAAAAATATATCATTATGCATCATTATTTATTTATATTACTATTAGTCTTCAAAAAATATAATTATAGGCATTTTCATGTTGTGAAATGTCGGTATTTAATTATTTTTTAAGAATAAAAGGAAAAAAGTACTCATAATTTTAAATAAAATTTAAATAAATTAATAATAAACTTATACTCATAACCTTTGAATATAAATTATATAACAATTGAAAAGAAATTGTTTAAAAGAATGTTACTTATTTTTATGAACTTATATTTACAAATTCAATTATATTACCATAATTTCGTTTGCAGAAAATCTCATTCATCTCAAGTACACATATCAAATACAAATATTACTGTAAAATATACTAACTTGAACCTAAATTACTATAACTAAATGCAAAGTTTTATTTATTTTATTATATTATTAATAATGACGTGCAATCATAAATATCAAAATATTGTAGTTTTTAGAATATGTTGCTAGGATACTGAATATCATTTTTGTTTCGCAAAAGTAACAATTTGTTTATCGGACATTGTAAATCATGAGCTTTAATATAAAAAAAAAATTGCTAAACTAGTAATATAAAGTAAAGAAAATGACTTGTTATTTAAAAACTGGATTAATAATATTAATAATCTAAATATTTAAAAAAATTTTATGCAGAAACAGGTATGAGAATGCAACCTTTTACTTCATAGAATTTTGTACTTGACAGTAAGCAATTATTGCTACATTTTAAAGAAATACCGTTTAGTTGACTATAAAACATTAGGCATTTGAATTACAAGAATTAAATGCAGACTTTATTATGGAATGTAAAATGGCATATCGTAATAGAAAATTACAGTATATTTGTAACATTGAGTCTTAAATGAAAAAAAAAGCTTTACGAATTATTTAATCTGTTTGAAATGTTTTGATTAGTAGTACTACAAGTAGCGGAAAATGGTAATATAAAATATTTATAATTTAATACACATATGAAATGTCAAAGAGTATTTTAACAGTGGTTACAGTATTATTTGTACATCGTATTACAAGAAAGTTCTTGTACCGGAATTCACACCTTCGAGCAAAATAACGAAAGAGAAAAACGAGATTCACTGGAACGAAATTATCGCCTCGACCTTTCGCGAGACAAGCGATTCAATATTTACTTGAGACGTCTCAGCCTTTTACTCTTAGACAAAAACTTACCGATGAATGTGGCCGTGCAAAATTAACGACCATTAATGCGTCAGAAAAATCTTCTCGCCGTGTTTCTGCTCCCGAAGATTTTATTTATCGTCCTTTACTCGTAAGCTTTTTTATAATCGCCACGGCGCTAATACTCTCGGGCTTTTTTTTTGCGAAGTTTTTGTTATCCCATTGCAGTACGGCATAAAGAGAAATAGTTTCTCGAGTATGAATTGAACTGTACGTTGTTATTTTGATTTACATTTACGTCGGGGATTCGCAAACGTACGATTTCTTTCTGTAAAGCTGTGCAGTCGGGCAGACCTTTTAATATTGACGTTTTTATCACTTTATTTTGCGAGGTATATGTAGAGGATAAAAAAAAGAATAGTGATGGAAAGCTCATAAGATTTGAATATCAATACGGATTCCATGTCATTTAAAAGCTAATAAATTAAATAAAAAACCGAGGCACGATAATTTCGAAATATTCGCACAATTTGCAACTTGTTGCAACTTTTACTAGCTCAAGTCATTGAGTATCAGACATTTTATGAATGAGTGCAAAATTATGAAAGTTAATAATGATAATTTGCCTAATTATTGTTTAGAAGAGTGACAAATTTCATAACAATTTGATATATTTTATATTTAATTTTCGTAACCTTATTCAATATTACTTGTACATAAAAGAACGAGAAATATTTCAAGCTATGACAAATAAGTATAAAAACTCAATTTCAAATAAACTATTTGCTACTTACTTGAATTAACTGATATTTTATATAATATTGAAAATAAAATTAAATATAATTTTTACTGCTCTACCAACTATTTTATATTCAGCATCAGAATTAATTTAAAGTAAAAATCGAAGCGTATTATTTCTTGGTGAATATTTTACAATACAATTAATAACGAAATGTATTAATTACTTTCGAGATTTTTTTTTTTTAAGAAAAATGATATATTGTAACTAAAATACACGTTTTATTTGAATTCTGTAAAGAATTGTTTATGTAAATTTTTTCATATCTTTTTCATTTTATAAGTTTTCTAGTTAATAATAATTTCATTTATAATCATTCATTTATAATTCTTGCACGTCGATGCATACAAACGTCTTAAAAATTGCACTACTGCCAGTATATTACGAAAAGCAATGGAATTAATTGTCACTGTTATTCATAAGATTGTCATAATTCTGAGAATAGATCAAAGATAGCTTATTTAGAAAAACAAGAGTTTTTAATTATTCATTCGATAAGAGCGTTTGAAATATTGCCATCGTACAATTTAACAAACGTTTGATTAAATATTAAAGGTAGAATAGCGCATTTTCGTGATTTTGTGATTCGTGATTTTGAACAAGAAGTGATTTAGCAAAATTTATTATAGTTATATCAATTTATTGTTAATATAAAATTTATCCTATTATCTATTCAGAGCAATTAAAAAAAAGGCATCGTACTTGGATTGATTATAAGGACAATTGAAATCTCTTACCGAAAAAGATACATTGTATGTTTTATTATTTTATAAACTTATATTTTCTAAACGTACGTTTTATTTTAAGGAATATTGAAAGATATGCCAATTACGTAATATTAACATTTGTTACACTTTCATTTAATTCAACTTCCCGAAGCTGAAAATAATTAATAAATTAGATCTAGAAATAAAAACGAGATTTTCTCGTAAATTGGTTTTCTATTGTTTATATGATTAAAAGAAAGCTACGATTCATTCTGCAAATGCATAATAAGAAATTCGTATTTCTGCACTTATAAAGTCTTTAGATATGTTTAGTTATTGAATAATTGAAACATTGTTTCTCAAATGTTTATGCTTTGAATATTGTTTAAATATTAAAATTTAAATAATAATACTGCTATTGTCGCAGAGAAAGTGTTTAACCTTAGATAATATTGTACCAACAATAATGTTTTATGGATAAGAAATTCTTTTATAAATAAAGTTATAAATAAAATTTCAGATTGTATTTTGTTGAAAAATAACGGCGGATAAAGAAAGTTCAGTTATTTTGTACTGTGCATTAACAAACATATATTTGTATTGTTAATTAAATAGTTTGGAATTGCCTTTGAAATTAGAGAAAACAATTTAACAAATATATTTTAATTATAATAAATTATACATCCGAATGGCATTGTTATCGCGATTAACTATTTCAATTATATTTACCGTTATGATATGAAGTATCTTTTGAGCTTTCTAAAATATTTCTCGAGACTTTATTTTTAACGTAATTTTTAACTATGTATATAAGAATTTTTAAAACTCTTGTTTTTACACAACAGAAGGCAGAATAAATAATCGAAATGACGATACTATACAAGAGTGTATAATTCCTTTATTATAAATTTTTCATTATTTTCATATAGTGTTTAATTAAGCTAAGAAATTTATTTTGCAAAATCCTAATATAAATTCAGAATATGTTTTTTTTGACATTGGAATTTTTTTTAACACTATTATATTATGGTGCAACTAGAAAACGCCAAGGGTCTTAAATGTAAAAATACCAATAATAATAAACTAGATTGATTAAAAATAAATTTAAAGAAATTGAATCAATCCAATTGAAGATAAATTGAGATTAGCATTGTAGACCGATTGATTTAAATGGCCTTGGGAATTAACTACGTAGGCATATCTTTGGGTTTCCCTGTCTGTCCTTACGAAAGATTGAGTTCATCGCCAGAAACGAGAAAATCCCATGATTCAACTCTGTACGAGGAAAAGTTAATTAATGCTCATAATAACATGCGTGTAACAAGATAAAATAATTGTGCGACATTAATGTATGTTTGGCCATTTTGTGCTCGTCCAACATAGCTCAAAATTCTCATTCAGGTTGCTTTTCTTGCTTAAACCTTCGTAACACGCATACGCATGCTCTCAATACTCAGTACTCGGTGTTAATTTTAGTTGACCGCTAGATTCAACGCAGATCACATTGAAAGTCGCGCATAATGAGAGGGAATCCTTCAATTGGAAAATATACAAAAATCATGATCGATCTCTTGGAATATCATATAAGGAATGTACATTATTAACATTGAATAGTGCTGTTTGAAATCTATTATTGTATGAAAATTAGGAGTTTTTAAAATTATTACTAATGCTTGGATTATTTGGTGTTTATTTACAAATTAAAAGTCAACACTATCTCAATAAAAATTATATTAATGCCCAGTGAAGTACCTACCTATACTCGAGGATAGGTTAATTTCTATTTTTTTTCCATCTCTCTTGGCGCATTTGAATAATTTACTCATCGCCGCGTAGTAGTCACATCCATAAATTTCGTAATTATATTCCGCATGCTTAATTAAAATATGCTTGCGTACTTAATCTAATGCTACTTATTAGATATGCTAAATAAGTGAGTTTTTAGCAATTGAAATATATGTAAGTCCAGTTGAATAAAATAGTTTGATTCTATACATTTATGCAGATATAACTCTATTCGTGGAATTAAAACTATTTTCCAAGCACTTGATCAGATATCCAATGATTTACAACAATATCTCACGGGCGCTCATTACAAATTTCATTTAAATACGACATATTTATTATTCATCAGATAACAATTTCGTTTAATACATAACGTGAGCAATTCGATTTGATATTTTGATGAACTTTTGTTTACGTCCAGTGCGCGCTTCAAATTTTCATTCTAATTTTCCTAACGAACACATGATATGCTAATGGAGGGATAAAATTTTCTCTACCAAAACAGAATGGCGCGTTATTCGAGTGACGAATGCGGTTATATCACAAACGCAATAAACAGAATGTTATTGTAAAAAACGACCTTCTTCAAAGACTACGCGGAATATAGCAAAGCCAATGTAAAAAAACAAAAAAAAAACAAAAAGCATAGACGAAGAGCCTACCTGGTCTATCTGACTATTTTAAAGAGAGCTACTATTGAGAGGAATTTAATTTTGAAAAGTACTTGGGCTAAAGAGCGATAGGAGCGAGTAAATGCCCGGAATGCCACCACTCGTTCAACTTGCAAGCTCCGAGTATTGGAAATAAGACCGAGTAAGACGCGACCTGCGCTCTGAGGAATTGCAAGCTCGCGACCGATTCATCATTATCGAGCGGGAGAATAATTCCTCAAGCTTGGGTGTGCCAAAGTCCACGACCTGCCACTCAGCAGCGCAAGTTCAATAGTCCCGCGCAGAGTCAGGAATATCATCAACTCATTCATCTCGCATCGGACTTTTGTTGAAAATAATTTCACACCTCGCACGCAGCTTCCGGCGATTAGTAAGCGCATTCCCGAACAAAGGAGCATGAAGCCGTGAGAGGCCCGAAGTGAGAAAGAAGCGATACAGCCGCAGAAGCAAAAAGTAAAGTGCCAAAGGAATCGTTGACGTCGGCGCTGGCGGCCGGGGCAACGGCGGCTCGAGCGGGGTCAAGGGGGGAGGGAGGTACCCGGGGACTCGAGCTACGGCCTTTGCCACGCGTTTGGCAATCCATTGGCGAACCGCGCAACAGCTCCTGTGAAGACACATCGCGATCCTCCTGTTTATTACCGCACCCGATATTGTGTACAAAGGAAAAGCCAGCGCTTGCGAAATAATCGCGTGCGAAGGTCGCGCGGAGGGGGGGGGTGGGGCCCGGGCGGGTGAGAGGAGCCGTCGGTCATCCCGTGCCGGAGAGAAGAGACGCCGGGGACCTTGGGCCGGCGGCTCCGTCGAAAAATATTCGACCCTGGCCCAGAAACTCTTGCAGCGGGCCACACGGCCTCGCGCGCCCGCAAATCCCCGCCGCATTTTGCGACTTGTGCAAGTTAATCCCCCGCCCCGCCCCGCCCTCCCTACCCGGCGGCCTTTGCTCCTTAGCGGCCGTTGGGGCGCTTGCGCCAGCCGTTGCAACCGATATGCACCGGGTTTGACCAACGAGCAGCGTCGACGCGAGCCGCTCTAACCTGGCCGTTGTTGCCGATCGCGTGGCTAGGCAATTTAGGTATCTCTCTCGCCCCCCCTCCCCACCGCCCCCTCCTGACCCTCGGCCCGACCATTCATTGTCGATGCTTGGGCGCTTGCCGGCTAAAGCGACACACCAATAGCGACCGAGCCGCCACTGTATAACCCCTCAGCCTTGCTTCGGTGAATGTGCATCGGCGGGAGAGCTTGGGGAGAGCTGATTGGAAACGAGTATCGAACTGTTGAAAGAGTCTTCGCTTTGATTATCAGGCATTGTAAAACCGGCAGTCGACAGCCAACTCATTGTGCCACTGCTGAAAGCTGTTGATTCTCGAAGAAAAATAACGAAATACTTTGTCGTGTTTGGAGGCTCCTCGGCTGCTCGACGATATATATATGTCAGACGATGGCCATTAGTGACTTGCTGTAAAATAATTCACTTCTCAAGACCAAGAGATGAAGCAAAGGATTAGCTGTGCTCGCAACGACTTCGTTAATTATCCAACATGTTGGATCGTAGTGTCATCGACTCTCTGTAACTTACGTGCGCTCGAAATCCTTTGATGCTCGCACTTGGCAACGTTATTACGTTATTGGAAATGTAACGCACATCTGACGAGATTGCTATATGACATTCCAGCATGAAAGTTTGAATATCGCACGAGTCTATTTATAGATGTTTATAGAGATAGCATGAAAATATATTGCCTGCCCGTTGCAATTATTAAATTAAACAACAACGAATAACAATAAATAGAATGACTATTAAAATAAGGCGCATTAGTGTATATAGAGAGAACATTGTTCGATTATCGGAAACCTTGTGCCGGCAGAATTCTAAGCCCACGCTGAGACATTTGTACAATTGTCATAATATAAAACATTTTGGCGGACAAAGCATCTCGCAAGGATGCCATCCTCCGCACCAGGAACTGCCGCACGCATAGGCTATTACTTTTATTGCCATTTAGACGTTAAACTGATTATAATCTGGCAAGACACGAGAGGGCTTTACAATATTTTAACGTCCATTACAGCTGGAGTATTAGGTACCTCCGCTGGAAGCGACATTGTCTCGGGGAAAAAGGAACGGGGAGCCATAATAGTAATCAGGAGCAGGCAGTAACTCGCGCTAATTCGTTGGTAATTCGCGGCGGACTGATTAGCCCGTTGGCGAGTTCACGTGCAATCGTGATTGGGAAAATTCAGCCGCGCAATTTTAGATTGGCTCGAGCCAAGGCAAGCCACTACCACTTGCAAGGCGCCGCATCGTGTAAGTGAAAGGAAACGCGTTAAAAAATCATAGTGCTGATTATGTGCGCTTCTCGGAAACGAGGCGATTCGGAGATTCCAATTTCTCCCGGTGGGACATTATTTTTGGAATTGCGTCTCACCGGCAACTCTTATTTCCCGGCAAGCATTTCCCAATCAGACCGATAAGCGGTCGTCGCTTATTATGGGGTTGAGAGAGTCCGCGAGCTCGTCGCCCTGCACCAACAAAGTGTACGAGGATTCTTTTCTTTTTCTTTTCTTTTTCTTTTTTCTTTGGCTAAAACTCTTACAGCAATAGAATGCGTGTTATTTGCAATAATAATAAATTTACCATCTACTAATCATAATGAAGGAGCATGAGGTAGCTATTGGATTAATAGTCATTGTGTATTTTGACGTGAACGCATGATGTTTGTTCAAGAGTGAGCAAATCCTTAAAATAATCCACATTTCTTTTGTAATTATTTACTAATGCAACGAGTGCCTCGCTACAGCAATGACACAATATTATTAAAACTTTTTGACTTGGTATTGTTCATGTGATATTCGAGTCGACTCGATTGTAACGAGTTAGTTGTAAACTTAACGAATACGCGCACTTACCAATTTCAATTTTGCTCAAATTCAATTCGAGCATAAATAAATATAATTGGCTAATTTCCGAGCTGAAATTTGTACTAAATATTAAAAAATATTACGTTATAAAGCAATCATTTATGCACTTTCTCTTCATTTTAATTTTCTCCATTTAACCGTATTTGGGAGTTATTTTTCATGACGTTAATGGGCCTTACATTTACAAAACTTATTATCCGATAGATACCGCTGAAGATAATAGTCCAGCAGAGACTACATCAATAACAATAATAATAGCAATAACAATAATAATAATAATGTCTTATGTTTAATTAAAAAAAAAAGAAAAAAAACAAAAGTACATCAATCTCCGATTATTTAAAAGTAATAAGTAGGACGAGCTAAATGCGAGCAAAATTATATGCAGTCGTGGAAATGGATTAGTGAGCATTTTCTTCGATGTAACCGCGCATTTGCAGTCGTACACCTTACGCTAACAGCAATTTGATGAGTTAAACTAATTCGGTTGTGTCGTTAAAGAGAACTCAGTCAAGCTTCGCACGTGACTGCTGGCAAAACAAGAAACCCACTCGAATGACAGAATATCCCTCGCAATTTCCTTAGGGTTACACCTTTCACGAAACAAATATAATAACGCAAAGGCAACTTGAACGGCGTTTCCTTGCCTCAATCGTATCCCTTTAGCTCAGCCAATTTTAAAATTGCTGTTTTACATTTGACCTTCGAGCATTGCAGTTAAACAGACTCGCAATAAGTGCCGAACAATTGTCTTGAATTTATGCCAAATAAATGACCGCTGGAGTAAAATTGACGAGCGTGCCTTCGTAGAAAGAAAGAATTCAAACTGCTTTTCAATCGTGCGGGGGACGCGTACATCGTTAAATACGAAGAAAAAGTTATGAAACCGAGCTGCCCGGAAAATACCGCACCGAGTTACGGATGAGCAATGAAGCGAGCCTGATCTGCCTGAATCGGAAACTGACTTTTTTATGAGTTTTTCTCCCAGCACACACGAGAGGAGGAGAACAAATGTGCGTACGAGCGCGCGCGCGCGCGTATGTTAAAATTCTTTTAATGTTCGTTATATACTTGGACACGAAACTTTTACTTTGTCTTCAATTATACTGAAAGCGAAATTATCGAAAGTTACGTTCAAGTTGTTGAACTCTTCTGCTTCATCGAAAAAACCTAAAGATAATCTTCCTTTAATACAAAGGATTTTCCTCCACAATGGTGTTTTCGATATCAATGGCTTATAGTTATTGTATTTGGTCATTTAATGCGAATAATCATGATTAGTGGAATCTTCGTCAAAGTGCTTCGCCAAATGCTTTTCATTAATTATTTTGTTAATATTAAAAATTGTACTTCGAAACTGCTTTTACTTTTATTCGAGTACGCTCGCCTCTTATTACGTGTTTTACGAAAATTTTACCAGCTAAAGTCACATGCAATCCTCGAGCACGGCATCTTGCAATGGTTGCTAGAGCATGCAGCACGTGCGAGTGCAATATTTTCATAAACAGGAAGAGACATCGATATTTTTGACATACCGTAGGAAAAAAAACTTTGAATAACTTGGGTATACTTTAATTGGAGCCCCCCCTCTCTTTACATATACACCGCTGACATTAAAGCAAAAGGCGGAAGGGAAAGTTCTTACATTTCAGAATGTCTTTGGCCTTTACTAGTTCATCCCATTATTGTTTATAGTTAGTTTACGGGCCGTCGAGATAAAAGCCCAGGATGAAAAAGAGAAGGTATGCATACTTTGCACCTAATCATTGGAAATGCGATAGTAATATGTGTGCTTCTTTTATTATTAGCCATTGGATTGTAAAGCGTATTATTAACTATGGCTTTAGCGGATACAGACAAAGGAAGAAAGTTAAGAATTCAGATTGAATGGTTGCATTACAAAGTTTCCTATTTCCTATTTGAAATCATAAAACAATCAAGCGAATAAGACTAAATATCGCTTGCGATAAGTATTACTTTACATTTAATGCTAATACATTTAATACGATACTGGCCTGTTGCTGGCCTCTGAATTAATTCATCATATTATAACCTGACAGATAATTTACCAGCGATTAATCACATTATAGACGTTAAAAGTACAGAGTGTGGCTTAATAAACATTCGACATTCTTCTAAAGCGAATTATTTGCTCTATTAAATGTTCGAATACGCTCGCCTAGCCGTACATTGAAAAGAGGATTTTATCTATGCGCAATACTGTATACTTAATATAAGTAGCCACATGTGCGTTAATCTGTTGATGAAACTCACCGATACGATATAACTATTTGGTATTCCATTCGTCCAAGCGTGCACTTTCATATTTGGACTGCGTTTACGCGTGTGCGTGCGCGCTCGCGCGCGTGTGCCTGCATGCGTAGGCGCGCGCGCGTTCGCCCGCCTAGCCTACATCGCACATTAGTCGTGAATCGTTAAATAAACTATTCCAGAAAGAACTTGATCGGCCGGCCAGGTCAATTCGATTAGGAGTGGCAAAGGCGAAAGGCTCGTGCAAAAGTGGTTGAAGTGCTTGCATCCGCGGTAATGACGAATTGGGCCCGCGCAATTCCTTCGTTAAAGCCCTCGATAGACTCGCGTTTAGCACCACTGCCTTAGCATAAAGAGTCGCATCAGCCAGTTTACATTAACCACAACGAAGATTCAATCAACGAGAACCAGTTGCGATTGGTCCCACGCTGTGAGCCCCATTCCCCGTCACGTGGCCACATGCCCCCAGTCCACCTCTCCCGGCCGCCCCCCCACCACCACCATCAAGAAGGCTCAGCCTCCGAAAACCGGGCCGGAGTGCGCGTGCACCTTGGCTAGTCCCCTCGGGACAGCCAAGTGGGCAAAGGGGCTTGTGGGACGGGGGAGGCGGGGTTGCCCAACGAAAGCCGGTGGCCATCGTCGGCGAAAAGAAAGCCGGAGTAGCGATCCTTGCGCAATCTGGCCGAACGGCAAACGTGCGAACGGACCGACGGGATCCGGCTACCTCTGCAATTCCTAGGCCACTACTTCCATAATCGATCGATGTACCGCGTGTGGGGGGAGGGGGGGAGGCGTTTGGACTGTCACTGCGATCGAACCGGTTAGAGCGCCAAAGGAGCTGGGCACGAGCTTATTTCTTACCATAAAGGCCCGGGTGAGATGGGACTCGAGTGCTCTGGATGCTGTCTGGATGCTTCCGAATACGTAGTCGTAGCTGTTTGAGCGGGCAAATTGGAAATTGGGTTGACCTTAGTGCGTGAATTTGAGCAAAAGTGATTTTGTCGGTGGTGATTATTAAAATTCGTAATTTGAGAGGATGCCGCAATTAGGGGGACTCCAAAGAATTTCCAAGGACGAAAATCAAGCGACCCATCGCCGATTATTATTAATTCAAATGAATACTAGTAGAAAATGCCAAAAATAGCTATCGCTTGGCTTGACTTTACTTTTCTCATGTTCCTTTCTATATATAACTATGATCGACTACATTATTTCCAATAATTTCGTAGACTACTTTAGAGTAATATTCAAGATCCGGTCGTTTTACAAAAAATCTTACCTTTATCGTTTAACAATATATGTAAATTTATTAGAAACAACTCGGACAGCACAATAAATATTATTAACAATTCAAATAAATTTGTAATAGGCTGACGAATAAATATTCTCAGCAGATAAGAAGTTAATAATTGTTGTGTTCGGAAATCCGTTTAATAAAGCCACCCTCTCTTCGGCGCCGAGTAACGTGATCATTAGTGTTTGTGATATAGAAGTGCGCTGTAAATACAAAGGCAAAGAAACGCGTAGCCCACAGACAAAACGGTCATTGATAGAAAGATCTAGAAGGAACGTGTACACGTGTAAGAACAATTAACCGGACTAGTCAAAACAAGACGACTTCTCGGCTTTCCCGCGCTCTGCCTCCGCTGAGGACTCGAACGCAGTGTGACTGCGGCGGGAAAAGGGCCCGCCTATCGGTATCTAAAACAAGAGAGACAAAGGACTCGGTACACCAATAATAATTAGTGCCGATCGCGGGACCAATAAGAAAAGTCAATTGGTTTCGACGGGGTGGCGTAAAGTCGCGATGCGAACTGCGAGGACAAAGTGAGCCACGCCGTCGAATCAGTGTGGAAAACGTCCTCTTCGAGTAAAAATCAATCTTCAGTTAATAGTGGTAGTCGCAAGGCAAAGATTGATAGAAGCAACACCGCAAAAAGACTAAAAGAAACGCACTCCTTCAAGCTGCGCCATATTCACGAACTGCAGCATCCCGCCCCATCGCGGCAAAGTAGAAGAGGACCTTTTGGGACTAATCGCGCAGTACGTAAGAGAAAGAACGCAGGGTCAACTCACACTTGAACCTGGCACCGCAAAAAAGGTTTGTCACATCCAACTCGGTGTAAACGGGGCTAGGCGGCGCGGCGGATTTTCGAATGCCACAATCACACACACACACACACACACACACACACACACATACGTGCACGACAACTACAATAGAACATTTATTATTAAATAAAAGGAAGGAGCAGACACACACGTGTTTAACGATTCAATCAATCCTATGACCAATATCTATCCCCTTATATCCCCACTCCTTAACATCAGGGAGTGCGTGTAATAACAGGAGGTGAATTCCCTATCAGTAGGCCAGGTCGGAACAGGTAAAGCTGAGTTAATATTTTGAAGGAACAGTTTGATCGAGTACAATACTTGAATTGACTGCCAATTGCGTAAGTCTTAAAAAGGAGTGGATATATTATGTTGAGGAGAAGAAAAGTTTTCTGCGAGTAATTGGTCAAGTATTTATCTAAAGCATCGATAACAAATGCCATACATTATATAACGCGATAGTGATGTAATTAACAGAATCACGTTGCTGCTTTCATATCTATTAGTAGATGCAAAAGCGTGGTAAATGAAAGCCTTTCAAAACATATCGTACGAGTTATTCGTAAATCAGAGAACCACGATGAATGTATGAACTGTGTATAATAATCATCTTAACTTTCTTTTAAATTATTTGCTATTGAGTGTTTGCACCCACGTGTGTACATTTGCATATCTTTGTTGCTTTTCTATATATTGAAAAATGTATCGTTGAAAATATTCATGCATTGTCTAAACAGCGACTTGCGATTTGAAATTTGTATAATCCTAATCTAACAGATAATATATTAAGTGTATATACTTAATATATTTCCGCCAAACCAACTATTTGTATAGTAAGCGCATTTTACTATAAGTGCAAGTTCTGAAAAAACTTGCAAAATCTTGCCAATATATTCGAGAATTAGTTCATGGTCGCATAGATGGCTTTGATATTATGAAACTTCAACATTTCTAAACAAACAAACATTATTCTTTTTCTTGGCAAAATGAATGAAAATCCGTTCTTTTTACTTGCAATAATGATCCATGATTTTTTAATTATATTCAGCATATATTGAGACTTTTTAAAAATATTTGAATTAAAATTGATGCAATTTTATTTTCATTTAAATGCTGAAATCGTTTCAAATTTTCTCTCGTTTATCTTTCCTTCTCTTTTCCTTTTCTTTCAACCTAAAACCAAATAACCAAGCAGTTATATTATTAACCTTACCTAATTGAAACAACAATTTTCCTTATGCTATAATAATTCTATCATATGACAGAGTAAAAAACACATACATTAAATGGAAAAATAATAAATTAATTAACCTATAAGTACATATACGCACAATAAGTTCATTTCAACTAAAATCTTAATTTGCAGTTTGCAGATAAACAATCGATCCAATGATTCATAATGATTTCTGAATTTAACGTCGCGCAAGTAATTCAGCAAATAAATATTCAATGATGATTTGCACATATATATAAAGAATCGTCGAAGCTTTCATTCTCCATAGACGTCCAATAAAATATCAACAAACTGTTATTATTTGCCCGTTAAATCAGTGATATTCGCATTTATTTCGCTTGTAAAACAATGCCCGATCCCATACATTTCATTTCGCAACAAAAATTTACATTGTAAAATAATTCTTAACAAATTCCTATCAAAAGAAAAAACACACAGTTAAAAATTACTATTGCAGAATGCAAGATTCGTATTTAAAATTAGAATGTACTCCATGTGATTGGCAGAGTGAAGTAATTGAATAAATACTCGGTAAACATTGCACAATTATTATGCACACTGACCAAAGAATGTAGTACAATGCAACAATGATTGTGTACTGAGATTTTCATAACTCTTATAACGCACTCGATAGGCACTCAATAAGCTCAATCGCATCAAATATTCCACGCACTTTTCACAAATCCACACAATCGCCCGGGACGACGAGGCCGAGCCGGTCCGAAGCCACTGCACGAAATATATCCCCGCGACTCCTCCTCCCACGCTTCCCCAAATTCCTCCATAATTTGAAGAAATACCGCTATCCGGCCATCATCAGACCTTCACTAATCTGCGAAATTACTTTGCAGCGACGGCGGGGCAACGGACACAGCTGACCCCAAGAACTTCAACAGCTTAGGAGGCGCCGCGACGATGCAGTCGAGCACAGAGACGGAGACGACGGCCCCGATGACGCCGAGCCCAGCGCTGGCTACTCCGGGCCTGAATAATCAGGCCTGGAATCGCCAGCAGGCCGTGAGCGTGCGGCACGCCTTCAAAACCTACGGCAGCAGCAAGAATCCCAACCACGTGATACAGAACCTCAACATGACCGTGGCCAAGGGCTCGATGTGAGTATTGCCTCTACTGATCGTCCTTCGAGCCCCCTTACCGGCTACGACAACTCCCGACAATTGGAGTTGGGTGGGTGGGGGGGGGGATGGTTGTTTGTGATAGGAACTGGCAGTAGTGCGAGTGCCATTGACGAGGGAGAAGTTTTTTATTCGTCGGCGGGTAGCTTTGGACTCCGGAGCTTGCACCTTCCAGTTTTCCACTCGACTAAGATTTTCCATTTTCCCTCGTCTCTCCTACCTATCATATGGATGCTTTGGAGTTAGACTTGCGAGGAAAGTTACAGTTGTTGGGTTATTGAATGCTCGACAAATTATATGAATTTTAGGCGACAATTTCCGTCGCCTAAAGTTAAGCTGTCGATTTGTTTATTAGAGTACGTGTCCTATCGAGAAATGCCGCACCAACTTGAACAGCACATAAATACAATTTTTACCTTATAAAATCATATCAATTGCGTGCTGACGCTTAATTAATGTGTCCTATAAATATTGAATGAATGCCCATAATTGTAATATTATAAAGTTTATAAAGCGTGTTAAGGCATAGGTATTTGCGCGAAATTTTATTGGATAATTCACGATTCCGACATCGTGAGTACTTGGCTTTGGTAAGATTTAGCATTACATCAATATAGCTGTCAACATAAATAAATTTAAAACTCTTAAAATTAATACTATTTCTTGCTCGATCTTAAAGTTGAAGCTTGAGAAATTTTTATCATAAAACTTCATAAACGCACATTATTACTATTGGTGAAAAAAAAAAGAAAAAAAAAAAACATTAGCAAACTTCATTTATAAATGGTAATACTTATTACCACTATTGGATATCAAAATATTTCATGCTTAGAACAACGCATTCTACTTTTTATGACATTTTTTAACTAATAATCAGTTCTGTTTATTTATTGCAAACTATGTGCTTTTGAGGCGGCGTTTTCAATTTTTAATTTCAATGTCCAATCTATAATTACGAGCTAAAGGATTTATTTTTAAAGCGTTTCACGTAGATAAATAATGCTGTATCGGCTAAGAAGATTTGCAAGAGAAAAAGTTGCACATTCGAAACTTTAGTAGCATTTTATAAATCATTATATTATAATTGACTCATAAAAATCAAGCTTCAAATGGTATTGTTTTTTAATAGTATTATTTTAATGGTTCATTTTCGTGAAAAATTATACGATCCAATTCTAAAAATAAATAATAATATAACCGAGCGATGAAAACTTTTTATTACCGAGCATAAATAAGGCAGTGATTTGAAAATATATATTTTTCTCACCTAAAGTGAACTTTCATATCTACTGTCACTTTAAGTTCAAAGACATCTTTAATGTTAAAAAATGTCTTTGACAGCTCGATAGTTTTTCAAATGTACTTTTAGGAAACAAAACTTTTTTCTTTTCTTTTTTTTTCCCACAAATAACTTATATTTTAGTATGCTCATTCATTAGAAATTTATTTTATAATTTGTTATTTGAAAATTTCACTAAATTTTGTATATTATAATATTCAATTACTTTATCGTTAAAAAATTCCAACCACGACTTAATAATACTTTTTAAATTAGAATTTATTGAAATAAAAATGGTAAATGTTTCTAAAAAAATTGTTTTTTTTTCTTTTTTCTGTTATATCATATCATATATATATAATGAACAAGAAAAGATATTAACATTAAAAACAAATCATAATATTATATTTAATATGTAGAACTTGATCACATATTTTACTGTCTTGTGAATAAAATTTTGTAATTTACCATAAGAAAATACTGATTAATTAATTAATTTAATTAAAATTATTATTTCCAAAAGCACACATTATAATTTATGATGATTGTTATTATATCACAAGATATTACCGAAAACACCATATGAATTTTCACGCATGTCTTATAAAATAAATTACAAAAATTAATTCTAATCGTTTAAAAGTATATATGTGTATGAAATTTCATTAAGAAATTTTTTTCAAATTTTTCAGTATTGATGAATTCATTTGATGAATATTTATAAAATGAAATATTAATGCATGTCAGTATTATTTTTTTTAAGGTACATTAATGATGTTCTTAACATAGTTAATGAATTTTATTTAAATTAAATTTAATTGTCAATGTCATAAGTGAAATAATTTTCGCTTAGCTTTTGGATATTGCTGTTGTGAAATTTTGAATGAAATATGATAAATGTTCGAGCATAAATTAATAACACATAATATTGTTTTGTTTTTTAGTATAAAAACAAGTTTTTAAATTCAGACTGCTAAGAGAATTATATTCTATAAATTAACCGAATATTTTTGCATATACTTGTCGTAAGCATTTGATCATGACGAATTTATTCTAAAGACACTACTTTTGATGCCAAATTATGGTACAATAATTTTCTGCAACTTCGTATTCACGAATTCATCAATAATTCATTGCTATACATAAAAATCAATTGAATAAATTGGATGATAAAAAAAGAAAAAAATACATATGTAATATTAGGATGAAGCGAGGATAGAAAGAGCAACAAGTGAGTTAAAAACAATTTTTTCCATTTTACTTCTATATCTAGATTGTCAAATGTCCTCCTATTAAGAAGTGCGCGAGTCCAAAGACGCGATTAATAATAATTTACTCGATAGTTAAACGTGTTTTCCAATGCACGAAAAGTCGTCGTAATCGCGTATAAAAGCACTTTTTGCAAAGTAAATTTATTACGTTCGAGCGGCTAGCGAGCAGAGTTATAAAATCCTGCCTAAAAGTCAAGTTTACATTACCCCCCCCAGACAATAACGACACTTATCTGTTTAATCGTGATGTTGGAATCTGTAATTTGACACGTCTAATAAGAGGAGATTCGGCGCGCTCGGCGCATGCGCTCCTAATGGCCCGAGGTTCGCGTACTTGGCAACTCATTGAAAGGCTTCCTTAGATAGCTCGTTAAGAATGTTGTATGGCTTGCCTCACCGACAAACGCCAGATTTTTGCAACACAAGAAAATGCACACCTCGGTGCCGGTGGTATGTAAAATATTGAGCGTACAGGCGGCTCTTATATTGCTTGACCTCCACCTCAAATTCAAAGCATGGTTCAATGGTCTGTGGCCGAGGACTTTTCCAATTCACAATTCACATTGAGCGGCGGGAGAAAGGTAAACAACGCGAGTCTATCAGAATTCCGTGTTGTTAATAAATTGAATTTAATGTTAAGCGGCCGAGAGAATTCTGGCCACATAGAAATATTAAGTGCGCTCGGCAATTAAAACTAACGCTACGCTTTTGAAAGCGAAGGCTTCGCGTTGGCTTTACTTCAAAAGACTTAGAATTCACGGCTTGCGCCATTAGGGTTTAAGTGGAAGTATTAAGGCGATAAAAGAAAAAAAAAAAGAGAGAAAAAAGAAAAAAATAAACCATACACGGCGGCAATTATTTTGATCACGTATGGCGATAAAAGTCCTTGAATGGAGCTTGAAAATTTTTGCACAATCTGAGAAAGATTTGAAATTGGCAATACTTTTAGATAGATTTGTAAATATTGCTCGATCAATCGTTTAACAGCACGATAATTACAATAGCGAAACACATTTGCATTATCCTTTTTTCTTCTCACCCCCCCCCCCCCCAAAAAAAAGAATTAATCATTATCGTTGCATTATTTACGATATTTCCGCGTTATTTCTGACATTTATAATAAATAGTGAGTGCGCCTCTTACCTCATTTCAATAAAGATTATTTTCGTGAAATCACAGAAATCCCGTAATGATCTGTAAAACAAAAACAAAAACAAAAACAAAAAACAAACAAACGGACAATAGGTTATTGATTTGTACAAGTAGTAAGAGAATTGGTCTCGTTATTTATAATTTCGTGAATCGATGTGTAAAAATTTATGAATACGAGATTAAAATATTACTATTCAGAAGAGCGATCATATAAACTTGACGCAATGAAAGATTACATAAAATTGCCGTCACGCAAGACAATTCATTAAACACGCCTCATTGCGCGCACATACAAAATAATTAAAGACAGCTATCAGTTCGAGTTTTGGCAATAATTTCGTATCAAACACTACCCGTGGCTCTTCTATTTTTTATTTCCACTCGCTACAATTTTCACGCGGCGATGTTTAATGAAATTATTAATCGGCCGGTCACATTGCGACGCTAATCCACGGTGGTTAAGCCAATGTAGAGAAATAAACTGGCCATCGTAGAGGAGCATTAGAATTGCTTAAGCGATTGCGAAAATTCTTGACAATAACGGAAAGTCGAAGGTCGAAGGTCCGACAAGAGCAGAACAAATGCCAACGACAATAATACCACATCCTCTCTTAAGACACATTGCAATTCAATTGCATATCCGAGTGTGCGCCAAGCCAACGACCGCCCAACCGCCAACATTCCACTAAAAATCGGCAAACGAGCTCGGAAAGAGCCAAGCAAACACAAGAAGATAATAGCGAGTTCCCTTGCCAAACTATAAGCAACGCAATAACCCGGTTATCTCCCCTCCACAGCTATGGTCTGCTGGGCGCCAGCGGCTGCGGCAAGACGACGCTTCTGTCCTGCATCGTCGGCAGGAGGCGGCTCAACTCCGGGGAGATTTGGGTCCTGGGGGGTAAGCCCGGGACCAAGGGCTCAGGAGTGCCCGGCAAGCAGGTCGGCTACATGCCCCAGGAGATCGCCCTCTACGGCGAGTTCACCATACGCGAGACTATGATGTACTTTGGCTGGATATTCGGCATGTGCACCTCCGAAATTGTCGAGAGGCTGAGGTTCCTCCTGCAGTTCCTCGACCTGCCCTCCCAGAATCGTCTCGTCAAGAATCTTAGGTAAGTCGGCGAGAGCTCGATTTATCGAGGATGATTTATCGGGCCTCGGATCGGTTGAGTCGCTTAAACTCTGCTAAAGTCGATGCTCCGTGATTGAAGAGCTGGACTTTCGGTACCAATTCACGAAAACGTCTCTTGGGTTATCTCGATGATGATTTGGGTAGAATTCTGACAAAGTATTTGTAAATACCATGGATATCGGAAAATTTGCAATAAAGTCGGTTTGGTAAGCAGTTGTTGAATTTAATTTTGTCGTGTGTCGTTTTTGTAGCAGTTGTAACAAAAAAAAAAACGCAAAAAAGAAAGAAATTGTCCGTCGCGTAAAAGTATCGTGGCGAATCGTCTATTGCGAAGTAAAAGTGAAGTGAACTGAGGTGCACCCAGCGATACAGAATAGGGATAGAATTCCTTGACGACATCTTGTTCTCGCAAGATCTTCGAGAATAAAGGAAAAAACGAATTTTTTCAGTGGCGGCCAACAGAGACGAGTTTCCTTCGCAGTGGCTCTCATGCACGATCCGGAGCTTCTTATATTAGACGAGCCAACGGTCGGCGTCGACCCGCTCCTCCGACAAAGGTGACCTTTATCTCTCTTTTGTATTTTGCAATTAAACACCACCTGTCCCCTCCTCTGTGGCACTTCCCAATCGGTTAAACCCCCCGCCCCCTCTCACTCTCTAACTCGCTCATTTGAATTGTCTGCGACGTGATTAGTCAATTTTTCAAGGAAATAAACACGGGGTATCTTGATGTAAACTTGATGTAAAGGACTTGGGGTGAGTGAAATTGTGAGCTACCTTTCGCTATTCGACGCTTCATTAATAATAATACGCGAGCTTTAGACCTTCAATCGAGCGCGAGCAAATTATTTAAATGCCACGAGGACTTTTGCTTTAGTGTGACAATATAGAAAGCTAGGGATAGGTAAATGTGACATCATTTCCCGAGCGATTCATAATTCGAAGATTTTGTTAATTGGTTTCTTCAACTTCAATTTATGAAATAAGCGGACGAAAAATTGCATTGGATTTGCCAAGGACAGTTGCAATTGTAGATACGTAAGCGAGAGACTTTATCTAAAAACAACTATTTTTTTTTAATCAACTAATTTTGTTTGGCATATCAAACGAAATTGATGAGGAATAATTAATTAATTAGGAGCCTAGCAAATTACTATTGATATGGTCAAGTTTGAATTTGATAAATTATCATAGTCGAATCTAGCGCAGGACCATTTAAGGACACTCTCCGCATCTTCGTCACTCTCCTTTCTATGCCGTCTCTCATCTCGGTTCATTAGCATTGCTCCTCGGGGCTAATTAAGCTCATCGCGTACAGCATTTTGCAGGAGCTGATGAACCCATTGGCCATAATCTTATCTTTAAATTACTTGGAGGCTTGCGAGCACACCATACGCGATGAAGCTTATTAAATTCAATTGGAGCTGATTGAAGCACAGAAGCCGGATAACGTCTTTAGGGGAAATTGTCGAGCGAGAAAGTTAAAGCGCCCACTAATGCCCTGCAACTTTTTGAATCGCTGACTCATTATGTAAAGATGTGCACGACCTTCCGCGTAAAAATCACTGTGAAAGTGCTTGCGCAGTTCGTAATCCTTAATGCTCCTCGCACGCGACTAATTTCATCCAAGTCATTTACCAAAACTGCTGCACTTTCGCCATTTATATTGAATCGGCGTTTAGAATATTTCCACGCCTTCCTATTGGCTATTTAAAATCAAAGTTCATTAAAAGTTTGTAAAAATTATGCGCATTCATCTCGCTGCCATTCAATTGAGCTAATGAGTGAGTCAAGTGCCTCCATAATTGATTCCCTTTAGCTCGGCATTCTTTTGCACAAATACATTTCATCCATTTTCGAAAAATGCCAACTGTTAAATTCGGCTCAGAATGATGTAATATCTATTAAGGCCGACCATATTTTATTTATACCAACGGATTTCTTGTCAGCTTATCAAGTGCACTTAAACTTTAATTGCAATTTTTTCCCTCGATTATATAACGGTCCACCAACAACACAGGCAAACAATCTAAAATAAACAACAACAAAAACAAAAAACAAAAAAGCAGAAAATAAAGTCAATTGATGCCAAGTTTTTGAAAATTATTTTAGGCTTTAAATATATAAATTTGCTTAACATTTAGAAAGAAAAGAAGAAGAAAAACCACACTCGACTTAATTACAGTGTACGTACAAATGTATTAAATTCTAATTTACAACGCTTTTTTCTTTCTAGAAAGTATCAAATGGGATATATAACACAGTTCTATTCGCTATATGATTTCAATGGTGTATCACTCGATTGCATATTTACGTAAACACATATTCATATGGGATTAAAAAGTAACAGGCGTTGCGTGATAAATAATTCCACGGATTTTTTCAATTAATTGGATATTCGTTAATTGAAGTTTAAGATGTGCCGCGCACATTATAACGGCGCAACAATGAAAATTCCATATATATTCGATAAACATTAAGTAATCCAATAATCAGCCTAAACGCCAATGAAACATCGAATAAAGCAACAAGGCGGCCATACGTACACACACACACGGGCGGCAATATTAGTGTTTTGTGAGAAATATAATTGGCTTTTTTGCCGAGGAAAAAAGTCTAACTACGAATTCCAGTCATCAGACGCGAAAAGAAAAATACGAGGTGCCGCACTCGCGTGTCCTTCGTACACCGACAGGTTTATTATAAACATGCGCCGATTTATCATGATATATTTATCTTGACACGATGATATTTTCATATTTGCCCCTTTTTTCCTTACCAGTCTCTTCCTCGTTATTTGCCAGTTGCTCGGGCGCTCGATCCAATATCATCCAACATTTTGCGTAATTACATTTACATTGTTGCAGTACAGGTGTTATCTTGCAATTTCACGAACACGATTTTTATTTTTGCTTATAAGTGCACAGTCGTAGTAAATATTAAATTGTATCTCTAATAAGCCGCGCTGTACTCGCTCTAATTGGTTAAGATCATTTTGATCAAATTGACGGCAGTCAATTTCAATTAATATATGTTTAAGTCCAACCAAGTCCACTGTACGTTTAACCAGCGCATTCTCTGGATTCCGTATACAATGTTTTTTACTCTAAAAATTAATTCAAATGATACTTGCAGTTAAATGAAATATAAAAATACATAACTTTTTTTTTATTACAGCAAACAATTAAGTGCGGCTCAAATAAACACGCATTTTTTTTACCATTAATTTTCATTTTATGTTGAATATGAGCTTTAAATGGATGTCCACGATCAATAATAATAATAAATTAATGCTTAATTTAGTGGATCAACTACATTTATATATTTTTTTTATAGTGTATACACCGAAGTTTAGATATTAAATTCAATTAAGGCAACAAATGATTTCAGTTCATTATTTATTATATATATTATTAAATATAAATAGTTTTGGAAATAGACATCTAAATTCACCATTTGAGAGCTAAAAATAAATTGTTATTAAATAAATATTAAAATATGAAAATTAGTCTGTTATATATTTATAAATTATTATTTAGTAAATAAGAAAACTTTTATATTGCTTATAAAAGGAACATATTAATTATAACAAACAATATATATATATAATATTTTATTTAATAATCTTTTACATTTATTAGTTATCTTGATCTTTCAATAAAAAACATTGCGGAAATTCCTTTACAAGTCCATAATAATATAAGTTTTACAATATTATCTAATAGCTCATTATTTTGTAAAGTAGTAAAGTCATAAGAAATATCGTGATGTATCGCGATGAAATATTTTTCCACCTCAAGTAAATGGTAAAAATAATTTTTCAATATTTTGTATATCAAAAGTTTAAAAAAAAAAAAAAGAAGAAAAAGAAGCCACGATTTGTAACTTTGTAACATTTCACCGAATAGAAATGAGATGATTTACAATGTTAAGTAAATAATTTGTCAGGAAAAACAATGTCCGTAGGAGAGAAATTAATTTTAAATCATTTCGAGATGCTTACGTCAGAACATTCATTAGAGGTAAAAATTATAAATGCACACGCGGCTTTTTAGTAAATATCTATGCACAAGGTTCAAGAGTCAAGATGACAAAAACAAAAAACAAAAAAAAAAAAGGAATACCAGACACGCTAGCGATTGAAAAGAAACGATTGAAAAAAGAATAAAAGAAGTGCATGCATACGAGTACATTTTTTAATTGAATCTAATGTCCTACGATCCAGCATATAATGAATTTACATTCTCATAATTTTACGCTCAAATTGGGCCAATTATTATTAGTCTAGAATTTTTATAGAAAAGTGAAAATCTCAATGTGATTAGGATTCTTTTCTTTTCTTTTTTTTCATTAACAAGTTGACCATACATATTTTCCGTAGCGTAATTCTATAAATAAGTGTAATGGAGCTGATCTCTTACATTAGAAATTCATCGCTCAAGCAGTGGTTTCTCATCAAGTTTGTCTCACATTTTTACCTTCTGGCACATAATAAAATACGCAAAGTGTGAAATTACTGCAATTACGTGTAGCCACATCCTTTTTCTATCCCATAAATAATTCATAATACAATGTAAAATAACACTTGTGCTCTCCTTAACACAATAATCCGATTTCACAAGAGTAGGCTTAGTATAAGCGTGTAGAGTGATATTGGAAATGTTAGTCGCCCAAAGTCCTGCTTAATGCGATCCGTAATTGACATTTCCAATCCCCTGAATGTGTCGAATAGCTAATTAACATTGCACCCGCACTCGGCCCCTTCTCCCAAAATCCATCCTAAAAACGAGAAAGCGCACGCCCCCCCCCCCAACGAACGACTAAACTTATTTCATTAAAACAAAAACAAAAATGCCAGTATTTGGAATCACCTCGTTCAAATCACCAAAGATGGCAACAAAACAGTTATAATTACGACGCACTACATCGAGGAGGCACGGCAGGCCCACACGGTAAGAAGCATCGACGCACCTTCTCTCTCTTAACCCTCACTTCCCCAAATCCAGCACCTCGCCTCACACGAGCTCCAATTGGCCTTGCAGATCGGTCTCATGCGAAGCGGCAGATTGCTCGCCGAGGAGTCGCCCCGGGCCCTCCTCCAGATGTACAACTGCCCCTCCTTGGAGGATGTGTTCCTGAAGCTGTCGAGGAAGCAGGGCTCGTATCCCCAGCCGACCACCGAGCTCAACATCTCCAACAACATAAGCCTCGTGAGTGCCTTGGCTCCATTAACGGCTAATCCGCCACGACTGTTTGAACGCAATGACTGTTGCGTTGGTCAGATGTTGTTAGGCTGCAGTGCTAAGCGCACAAATACTCATTGTACAATGTAGGTGTAGTGCCGGTATGCGAGTGCCCCCACGAATTTAACCAAAGTTGCTTTAATTTTTTGGCCAATTTTTTAATTGGGGGGCGGGGGAGGGGGGCTTTCGTCGAGGCCCCTTCTTTGCCTCCCAAGTGTCTAATGAGCCTATATTCACCAAGTGATTTTGCATTGAGAAGCCATTTTATTCGCACCAAGCATTATGCAATAATTTCAATCGGCACGACAATTTTTAGTTAATCAATGAAAGCGGCATTCTACGGCGCTCGTTTCGAATTAACGGAATATTTAAGACAACGCAATTACACCGCAAGTGTGCATATCGAGCAACAATTACTCGAGCGCTTAAGAAAGCCTATATATCTTTTATAACAATGAAAAGGACAGCTTTTATTTCGAGGGATGCAATTTAAAATTCTCTATATTGCGTATTCGTAATTATGTTTTAGAGAAACTTTTTTCTTTCATTTCAATGAAAGAACTTGGTTTCCAAAAATTCTTTTATCTCTCCTTCTCTGCCTCGCAAAATATGTAAGCATTATTATAAGCGCGAGATTCGAGTCAATAATTTACTTCGTATCTTTGGAAATGTCGAAATTCGCAAAGGAATAATAACCAATTACAAAGCGTATCTTCCTCATTAAACATTAATCGTCGAAAGGAAAAGAGTGAAAAGTAAAATTCTTTTAAATGAAAGTAGCACGGAGAGCAATAATTAGTAAGCCGATAGCATCGACGTCTGAAATTTATTTAAAAGATAAAAAATTGTCAAGCATAGATAAGAATAATTTAGGTAAGGTCAATTCGAGCCGGTTTCCATCAACTAACTGCTGCACTCGTATACCGAAAGAGAAAAAAAAAAAACTAGAAACACTACATCATCGATTTGTCCACACGATCGCGCTTGCAAATGCATTTACATGTGCACGCAATGCCGTCGAGTGCCAAAGAAATTATTATTGATTATTGATTGTAGGCATCCTTAAATTGGGGCAAGAAAGACGAGCCGGTGTACGTCACGGAGGAGTCAGGAGTGGTTGGTCTTAACTTTCATCAGAGCAAGGAAGTTCTCATTCACGACACGAGCAATGGAGTTGGCAGCCATTATGACGTAAGAATTTCTGCATTAGAGGCGCAATTATTGTTTCATTTCGATCATTCGGTCATTTCTCGTGTGCAGACGTTAGGCCAGCAAAATTGAGCGATTTTCGGGAGTTTGAATATTGAATTATTTTTACCGATTCATAAGCTTATGTTCTCGACAACGCATTTTTCCTTCTCAATGTCATCGTCATCGTCATCCGCGTCATTATCATTATCATCGTCGTTATTATTGTTGTTCGAATTTTTTAATTTAATTTTTTTTTTTTTTTTCCCAACGAAAGAACAATAAATTCTACAAGCGCAAATATTGCATTAGAGCATTAAGTGTATGCTAAATGATGTTTACGTTTGTTTCTCCGTGAAATATTATGCATAAATTACGAGATACTTGAAAATTGCTTTAAATCGCATTAAATGTTACATTTATACAGAAAATTTCTTGGCCTATGAATATTGTACAAACATGAATATATTTCGTAATTTGTTGAAATTGATTTGGAATTAAAATATTGATTTGGAATTATAAATATTCATACTATTTGTTTTTCAAGTATTGCACTGACTCTTAATACCATTACTATTCAAAATAATACTTAACCAACATATATGTATATATCAATAGTAACTCGATAATATTTGTATATGTTTGTTATGATTTTGATTTAGATATTTGCACGTGCTTAACGGGGAAAAGAGATAAAGTTGAAGCCAAAAAACACAAGCAAACAATGTTTTATTTAATGTCAATAAAGAGAGCGAGAGTCCGTGTTGTGCTTTAGATAATAAATTTAGCAGCATTCGTGTACTCGTCAATAATAATATTAAAATGAGCGTCAAAAACAATTCGTTCCACGCTAATTTTACCTACGGCCGATTAATACTTGCAATCAGAAAAGAGCAAAAAAAAAAAATTGAATTAATCTACGCTTTCGTGACACGCAGCTCAATGGAAAACCACTGTCAGGCATCAAAGAATCAACGGTGGAGTGCGAGGACTGTAACTTCTCAGACTGCTACAAGGTCACGAGCCCAGGGAAGATCAGGGCCCTGCTGCAAAAGAATTTCCTGCGAATGTGGAGGAATGTTGGGTACGTAAGAGAATCGCCGAGCGCAAATCCAACGTTCGACCTATTTTTATATCGTTCGTGGCCGTTCTCTTTTTTATCGTTATAAAACACAGGTATATTACCTTCGTCATTTACCGGCACTTTACGATCTAAGGGTACTATTCAAATGGAGGACTTTACACGTTAATTTTCTCTCTCTCTCTCTCTCTATCTCCATCTCTCTCTCTCTCTCTCTCTCTCTCTCTCTCTCTCTCTCTCTCTCTCTCTCCCTCTCTCTCTCTCTCTGTTCGGCGCATTACTCGGGTGTTTATTGTCTATTGCTAAAAATAAATTAATCGTAAATTCTCTGGTCGTCGAAGTTACTTAGTTTATTTGCTGTGCCATTCATTAGCAAAACGCACTCACTTGAATCTATCTACGAAGGTTTCTGATATTTAACGCCAGCTTACGTGTAATCACGAAACACTTTTAATGGCCCCTTACGGAATACTTATCGCCGCTTACTACAACTTACTTATACAGTCGATTAAATTATTATAAAAACGACGCAGCCGCCGCCACCGCCACCGATATTTCTAATGACATTCGTCGCGGCCACTATACGAGCCTACTTGGCTACATTAAAGATGCATTATTTCACCTCACCATTGCACGAGATCCAATAGCGATTAACCGTTAAATGGCCGCGTCGGCTGCCGATACCGCGGCTAAATAAATCTAAGATAGAACGTGGGACGAGCTGCACCGAAATTAACACCTTGCGACATTAGAGTTATGCTGTTCATCTTCGCGCTGCCGGTGATGCAAGTCATACTGTTCTGCCTGGCGATCGGTCGGGACCCAACAGGTCTCAAGCTCGCGATCGTCAACCACGAGATGAGCTGGGAGAACAAGAGCTGCCCAGTCTTCGAAGATTGCACCTTCACTTTCCTCAGCTGTCGATATCTCAAGTTTCTCGATAACGAAACAATGATAAAGGTATGATGGCGCTGCACAAGCTTTAGCTCTACGCTTTTCGCTCACTTTCACCTCGCGAGCCGGCGGGCATAATTGGCCCGCAATTTCCGAGCGCATTACTGCATTCACGGGAGAGGAAAAAAAAAACCGGACTTGGCGGAGTTTCGAGAAGGCCCGCGAAGCTGACAAACTGCTTGGCCGGTCCTCTCCCAACTCGCCTTTTAACTTTCGATTCCCGACAATGACTTATTATCTAAGTGAATTATCGCTACGGCCAATTGCCAAGTGGCTAATTATTATTATTATTGGCGCGAGTGTTACGACCGATGCGAGCCTCTCTCGTTGTCGAAAGATCGCATTATTGAGAGCAATTACGAGGTGGTGCTCGCTGCCATTACAGGAGTATTACCCGGATCCGGAGTCGGCCATGGACGCGGTTCGGAAAGGTAAGGCCTGGGGCACTTTGTACTTCACGGAGAACTTCACGGACGCTCTGGTCGCAAGGATGCTTCTTGGGAAGGAAGCGGACGAGGAAACCCTCGATCAGAGCGAGATCAGGGTCTGGCTTGACATGTCCAGTAAGTATTATATTAATGCCATTACTCGCAATCCATTTACTGACTTTATAATAATACTTTATGGCCCAACTGTATTATTTGCAATGATAATGAGGTGATACTTACGCCATGGGCTATTATTTATTATTTGCTTGCAATTTTAGATCAGCAAATCGGCCTGATGCTCGCTCGTAACCTACAATATTCGTACAGGGATTTCGCGAAGAATTTGCTGTCAACTTGTAACCAGAACTCCAAACTCGCCGATGTCCCGATTCAGTTCAAAGATCCGATTTACGGGTCAAATGAGCCGAGCTTCACGGATTTCGTCGCACCCGGTGTCATATTAACGTGAGCCTTTTTAAAGCGACGAGCTTTGACTATTATAATTGAGCATTGCTCCATCATCTCCGAGCAGCAGCATGAATTAGACTTGCAATGCCCGTAATAGCATTACAATTATTAGCAGGCAATTTTTATGTTCCAAAAGAATGAAAAAAGAAAAAAAACCACTCTGTCTTTGAGGTTATATTGGCCATATGATAATCACGCCTAATTGTTAGAAGGAAATGTTGAAGGTACTGTTAGCTAGACACGGTTAGATTAGACAAAGTACCTTGGTCGCCACCAAAATGAAAAGGAAAGAAAACAAAAAGACAGATGATAAGAAAAATGATGGACACTTTAAATGATTGCAGCATCGTCTTCTTCTTGGCGGTGGCACTGACGTCGTCGGCCCTTATAATCGAGAGGATGGAAGGCCTGTTGGACAGAAGTTGGGTAGCTGGCGTCTCGCCCGGTGAAATCCTGTTTTCTCACGTCGTAACGCAATTCGTCGTTATGTGCGGGCAGACGGCGCTCGTATTGATCTTCATGATCCTCGTCTTTGGTGTTCAATGCAAAGGCGATATTGGCTGGGTCATCGCCCTTACGATACTCCAAGGCTTATGTGGCATGTGCTTTGGTATGTTATAGGGCCAGCTTTGTACTTTAATTGGCCATGAGTCTATTGATTGGAATTTGTAATGTGACAACCAAGCCAAACAATTCCCGATCATTAATTGACTTTACCTTTAAAGCTTATTAATTACTATTCTACCGTACGGTCAGATTCACGAATTAGACGGACGAAGGTCATCCTTTTGTGATCGCGTACAATAAAATGCTTGAAAGTTGACGCGCTTTTTCAGTCTCCCGCCTATAACAATGAATCGACACTTGATTATTAATACTTTTTTTTTCAGGTTTCGTAATTTCGGCGATTTGCGAGCTCGAAAGGAATGCCATTCAACTGGCTCTCGGTAGTTTCTATCCAACACTTTTACTTAGCGGTAAGTTTTTTCTTTTTTTCTCTCTCTCTCTCTCTCTCTTAATTACTCCTCTCGCTACGGGCGATTGATTATTCACAATTGAACAAATAAGTTTTGTAATGCGATTGACATTCTGTGGTAAAAGGCCGAGTTGATTTAATATTGTCAAATTGAGTTTTATGAAGCTTCGTTAGAATGGTAATTTCAGTTTTTTTTTTCTCGTCCTATTCGGCAGATGAGCAAATTAGCTGGGCATATAAAGCGAGCGTTATCAGTCATCGATTAACGTTGTAATGTATTTATTGTAGTGCTTTAAGCGTTTGTCGTCTGCGGTGAGAAATAAAATTACACTTTCGATTAATTCGTCGGCCTGTATGAATGGGTCATCTGGCGAGGAAAGTGAATATGCCGTGGCAGGACTATCGAAGCAAGTCAATATTTAAGGACATTTTTAATTACGTTTCAGGCGTCATCTGGCCAGTAGAAGGGATGCCGACAATTCTGCGATACGTTTCGCAAGGCTTACCTCTGACGATGGCGACGACCTCGCTTCGCTCGATGCTTACCCGGGGCTGGAGTATCGACGAATCGGACGTCTACAACGGTTTCATCTCCACCATCATCTGGATCATTGTTTTCCTAACGATAAGCATGCTTGTACTAAAATTCAAGCGTGGCTAAAAGAGAAGCAGGGAATCAAATTTAAACAAAGAAACGGAAACAGGAATTAATGAAGCAGCAGCCTCGGAAGCGCCATCTATTGCGTCCCCTTTCTCATCATATGTACAGTGTATCGAATTTTCTTTTGCTCTTCTTTTTTTTATAATATCTATAGAAGAAAGACTATTAAGTAATTTCGTTATTGTAATATTTTTTTGTTAGAGTGAAGAAGAAACGGAAGAAAGGCAGAACGAGAGGGGGAGAGAAAGTGTGTGTCTGTGTGTGTGTGCGCGTGAGTGCGTGTATGTGTGGGTGGGTTGGGTGCGGGTGAGTGAGTGAAGAGAGGTAACGAGTGACTGAGTGAGTAAATGAGTGAGCGAACGATGGCAATCGAGAGAGGGTAAAGAAAAAAAGAGGGCTAAAATGATAGAGAGAGAGAGAGAGAGAGTGAGTGAGTGAGTGAGTGGGTGTGTGGGTGTGTGGGTGTCTGCATGCGTGGATGGGTGGATGGGTGGGTGTTGGCGCGCACGCGTGTATGACATAAAGAATATATAAGTAAAAGTTAAATGTTTCAAGCTGCAAATATTATCCAGTCTGGTTTGGCAAAATAATTTGTTAGTGTCGAAATCGAATATTTTTGTTTGTTAAAATTTGTTTGTTACGGCTTATTAGTTCGACGAGAAAAAAAATTGCAAAAACGTAAGTATACTTATTCGGCCTATTCGCAAAAGGTTTACGCATTTTTTACGAAAGGACACCGAATACATTCGTATAGAGTTTTTAATTTGGTCAAACAGACGAGAGGATGTTTTTCCGAAATAAGTGTATCCATCGCCAAATTAGCGAGTCGCCTGGCGTCGAGTTACAAATTAATTAATTTTAATAAACGTATAAGTCAATTTTGGTGCCTGTTATGCTTGCGCGAACGTTTATGTAATTGCGATTGTTGTGCATTTGTATGATATATAAAACAGAGTAATGTGCGTGCGTGTAATTAACATAGAACGTATACCTAATATGCATATTGTAACTTTAATCCAATTATTTTCCATTTTATATTAACGCAGACAGCGATACGTAATAATTTTTGTCTGATTTATTTCGTGCTTATCGCGTCGTCAACATTTGTATTGCGCTATTTCAGCGAAAATTGAAACTCCGATCCATCCCGAGGAAAAAAATGATCAAATTTGCATTTAAGAGTTTCGGTGTAAGCAACTTTTTTATAATCGACGAGAGTTTTCAAATTTTTGTACCGTGGGATAATTAGAGATTCAATATTGAACATATTCTTAGTCCTTGATTATATAATAGCGCTTGACGTTGCGCATTTCTTCTATTATTTAAAAAGGAGTAAATAAATTAGCAAAGGAATACGGCAAGGACTTAATCTTAAATGTAAATGGAATTGGTAGAATAGATATATGTGTTATATTTTGAACATAATAAGTGCTGTAAGTCGCTCATAATGTCGTGCGAAGGATATATTTGTTGAAATATTTCTGACGAAGAGAATGAAACAAGATCAATTACAGGGAAGAAGAAACGTTTCAACAACATTTTTATACGTAAATATAAATATATTCAATTTATACACCGAGTTAGCCTCGATAGCTTACTATGATAAAAGGCAATAGAATTGCAAAAATATCGTGCTTATTGAACGGGGAGGGGGGGAAGATAAAATGAAACATTCACATCTCATGAAATTCGTATATGATGCTATATAGATAGGTAATGACGTAGAGGAAAAATGACGAATTTTTAGATAAAAATGTTGTTTTTGTTATTGAAAGAAGAAAATACTTATAGATTTTTTGCGTGCGTGCTTCGCATCATCATCGAACAAAAAAACAAAAAACAAAAACGAACAGAGAGAGAGAAAAAAAATAGAAAAAGGAATACGATTATTATATACATTGAAGCTGTAAGCAACGAAATAGTAATTCTATTGATGTTTTGTAATCGTTAACATTTTATGATCATTTTTTTTTTTTTTTTTTTATCTCTTTCGGAGAGGACAAGAAAGAAAAGAGAAAAGAAAAAAAATTTAAGTTGGAGAGGAGAGATGAATTTTCAAGATTGAAACGATCATCAATTCATTTGTAGCTTATTTTTACGGCACGAGCGAGACCGATCCCAAGGATGTTTGTAAGCTCGTGCTGGGACAAAGGTGAACTTGTAATTAGTATCTTTTTTTTTATAAGCTGTTTTTAGACGTTAAATGGTTAGCTATAGGACGATTCTACTTGCCCATGACTTAAGTGTATGTTTTATTATTTAACTTGTAATAATAACAATCTTGAAAATCCAATAATGACTTTTTAAACTTGTTATTTATTTCCGTGACACGATAATTTTCTTCTCTTTAATATAAAGCGATTTATCATTCAGCACTTAAAATTTTATTAATTGTATAAAAATTTTGCTATATTTTATGAAACTTCGTAATACAATACATAATCAACAATTTCATTAATACATAAATGTGTTGTGCGCGTTGCTGCAGGCATAAATAAACAACTTTTCGCCGTTGGCTGAATACTTTGGAGAAACGAAGCTCGTAACGGCATTTCGTGGTGACATCCTTCCTTCCTTAAAGTGCGATCGGAGTGAATCTCTCGAATATAAATATCATTCATTTGTCCGATTCTTGAGCTTATACTGTTCGTCATCAATAAACCATTGCTTATTCGTTTCTGCCTCTTGCTTCCAATATCCTGCGAATATTTTAGATTTTCTATATTATTGTCTATAATCACGCTGACACGAATCTCGAAAAGTAAATAAAACGATATTTTTTATCGGCAAAGGGAATCGGCATTGTAATCAACTTTTTTCAAATGCTATATTTATAAAAAAAAATATATATATATATCGACCTTTTCATATTAAAATACTTATCTTTATAATTTGCCAAATTGATATTTATTTTGATATATTCGCTTGCTTTCGCTCAATCATATTAATGCAAATTCTACGTAAATTGGAATAACACGAAATAAAATAAAATAAATATTTATAGGAAGGATGAAATTAGAGATTTTAAAAAGGCACGTTATGTACGCACGTACACTCATAATGATCGAAATTATTATTAAAAAAAAAAGAAGAGAAAAGTGTTTAAAAGAATATATCTTAATATTCTACATTTACTTGCGTATGACTATGTGGAAGTGATAAAAAAAAAAAATTTTTTATGAATTGTCAAACATCTTTATAAAAAATTTGCCCCAAAGTCTGCGTGTGTAAATTTGTAAAATAAAGTCGTTAATAATTAATGGCTTCTAGCCAATATCCCAATGGACAGACGAATAGAACGGGAATTTTTGTCAGTCGCTGGCATTAAACGAAGCCTCGAGTAATATATTTCGACCGATGAGTGAGCGCGTTCTTTTTGCCTGGCGAACGGAATGACTTTCAACATAACGGGAAAGTTAATTTCACTTTTAAGATCGTAAAGAGTCATGTAAAGGCTCAACCTAATCCCGACGTCGAGTGAGATAGCATGAGAATAGTTGGGATTAGCAGTTTCCTCGTACGTTTGAGGGTGTCGTAGTCTCCCTCGGTGCCACCAAGTTCGCTAGGCAGAATACTCGAGGAAAGCTTCTTGAGGATGGACTTGTCGTCACCACGGTGCACGTGCATCCTCTGCCTCAGCTTCCTGCTCATAAAGCGCTTGAAGATGTTGAGGACAATATTCACGTGCGCTGGCGCGTTGATGTAGTCGAGGGAGCGAATTCTATTCGGATAGCCTTGCCAGGTGTGCACGAGCCTTTTAACGATCCCCGGGGTCATCTGGAGGGCATGGCCCAACTGGACTCCTGTCATGTCATGTACGGCTACAATGCCGTAGAGGGAGGAGGCCACGTGTTCCCGAGCCGCCAGCTCCAGCACCATCATCCCAGTCTGAAAATATCGAAGACCAAGAGGTTAATGCCTCGTTACGCGGCACCTCGAGCACTGGAAGGTCAGAGGGACTTTTCCTTTTTTATTGAGGGCTATAGAGCATTCTGAACTCTTTTCTTGGCCAGTGTCTTTCGAGAAAAGTTGGCTGGCTTTCAGCTGTCCTAATACACACAACCTACACGGATCAAACGCTTAGTGCTTATTATGAGAGAGTATATGTAATTCGAATAGAGACTGTTTTGCTGAGGTTTCGTGCACATTACACGTTGGGCATTATTTAATGTCTAAAGTGACTAATTCAATATTATCAACATAAGCTTCTTGGCAATGCAAGCCTGCCGAACATTTTCAAACGGAGTTCAAATATATATTTTATACATATTTATTTCAAATGTGTAATGTTTTTAATTTTAATTTATACTTTTTAAATAATAGCGAGAGAGAGTGAGACGGAATTTAGAACTTTAACTTTTTTTTTATACTTTGATGATTGTATAGTTTACTATTTATAATGTATATTTTACATTTTTGCTACAACACATTATTAGGGGACGAAGAGTTAAATTTTACTTTAATCAGTCAAATTATTTCATAAATTCCGGCACTTTATTCTATCGATTAATGTCATCATACGAATATTAAATCTCAATTCTTTTTATCACTTGTAAATATTATCAGCGACTATTAACGCTTCATTCAAAAAAATAAATACATAATGGTGAAAATGTTTCAATTTTAATAAATTATATTTTAATTAAATAATAAATTAAATTTTTAATTTAATAAATAAGTTAACATTTTCTTTTAATAAATTATCCGTTACATTTTAGTTCTATGTAAAGATATTAATTGTGTAAACAAATCAATTAAAAAATAGATGGCCATTTTCTTCAATGCTACATTGTTAACATGTGACTTAAATATTATGAAAATTCATGAATTCTTTAAAAGAAAAGGTTACGGAAATTATGAAAATTCATAACGCATTGGAAAACTTGTTGAAATGGAAATGGTAATTTGTAAAAAGTCATTAGAAAAATCGAATCGGTAGATAATGTTTATAAGAAGTTTTTATGAAAATCTATCTTACATAATCAGAAAAATGCATACAAAAAAAAAATGACACTTATTTCATTTATGAGATGGATTTTTAAAAAAACTACAGCTTCAATAATAAAAATATTACTTGTGAATTTTCTTTTTTCAATATTTCATCTATCAATCAGTTATTGTTGTTAAAAGAGAAACGACTCTTAACACTATTAAAACATTTTTCAATGAATAATTGTAAGATCATTTATTTCTTACAATGGATCCACGAATAATATAATTTTTATTCTGTTATACATTAAATTTAAATTAAAGCTAAGAATGAAATGAAAAGCAAGAAATTAATTTCATTGGACTTTTGCGTTAATCTCATTAAAATTCCATTTTAAATGAATTATTTTGATTCATTTGAGCTGCCATGCAATTTTGAGGAGAGTGCAAGTGTTTCTTTGTTGTATACCATAATTCTTCTTAGTTAAAGGACAAATTTTTTGATTCATAGAGTCCTTAGCATTATATATATTTTTCTACATTTATTTCATACGAATACAGTGGCGCGTGTATTTTCCTTTGAATATTCTCACGTGACGACGTATTTTATGTAAAATTTCTAAACATACTTTTGAATTATTGAATTATCAATGCAATTGAATTATCCTCGAATCTTAAATCTTCTTGTACCACTAAATTATTGCCCAATAATACTACTACATACTTCATTTAATGTACAAACAATCAATAAATTATTAATCTCTCGTTTAAACACTCGATCAAATTATTTGAATAATTTTTCGAGTTTTTAATGCTTCTTGCGAATAGGTAAAAATTTACCGACTATTTTTCCTCAAATTTTTGCTTCTACGACACTTATAGAATCATTAAAATGGTCTCTACACAACTATCCAACAATGAACGAGGAGAATCAATTAATTGATGTCAATTAATAGGGTATTTCTAATTATTCTAATAATTATAATATTAAGTATGAATTTTCCCCACGAATGTGCGAGGGAGAAGGAGATAGTGGAAGGGTTGAGATAGCAGGGTTAAAGAATCGTAGGCCAAAAGGGCATATGTAATGCAGGTAAACACTGAGTTTTATCGAACAGATAATAAATGGAAGAAGTCGCAATTGTTTATACAGTTAATTACACTATTGTCTTTATAATGATAGCTATGTGCCGCACTTAGACGCGTGGATTGTTTATAAATGGAGTCTACATTCTTTGGTTAAGGCTTTTATGCACTTGATTTTCCCGCACTGCCGCACTGGTCACGCGTTACCTGAATGCCGAATAGTTGGCGTCTAGTTTAACAAGATGATTAATGTCCGACACAAAGGGTGGCGACGGGCCCCGCAATGCTACTCCTCCCGCGGGCACACATCGAACCAATATAGCATTTGAGGGTGCCAAAAGACTCTTGAGAAGTCAAATAAGTGGCTGTTGCCCGAACGTACAAGAATTTTTTCAACCGAGATACCTTAGGGAGCAGATTATGACAAACCGCGCTAGGCTACATGTCGGCGCATATTACCTCTGCAGAAGCAAAGCTACCGACTTGTCTGATATAGATTCAGAAATGTATCTTGGCAGGGTCGGATCTTATGTTCTTACCTTTATGCCTAAGTAAACCTTGGCTGCTTCTCCTCACCTTGCACAAGAACGCATACAGGGATATTCCGACTTTTCGACAGAGTAGGATGGAACTTGTAAGACTGTAAAGATAATGCAAAGTCAGCCCAGTGCGGATTTGAATGAGATGTTAAACTCTTTCAAAGCTAACGTTGAGATTGCTGCCCAGACCTGAGAAGCTTTTTTTGCATAAGCAGCCATGAGAGTCCAGAGCGTGGCAAGACAGCAAAGGATCCTGGACATAGCAAACAACATAGGCGAGATGATGATGAGGATGACTTGGGTTGAGGTCATGGTATTTTAATAAGGCCAGCCACAGAAGAACAGATGGACCTCGGAGCAACTCATTAATCAGACTACGTACAACCAACAAGCAGAACCCACCAACACAGGCACCAAGGGAGAGTCACCCGATTCCAGTCATGAGAAAAACGTGAAGTGGCTGCCTTACCTGGACTAAGTGGTCTCGGAATATTCCCAGAGGATGATCCAATACCTAGTTGTTCTTGTACACAAACTCTGCGTGAACAACTGCAGGAAATGCAAACGCAGACTGATGCAAGGCGCCATCATTCGGAGAAATCTTGGGAGTTACAGAATTACAAGCAGGTTGTGGATTTCGTTTAAACGCTTATTTATATATTTTCTCTTTCTAGTTTACTTTTTGCCTTAGTTTTGTTTTTAGTTGTTGCTTTGTCTTTTGTTTTCTTCCATTCTCTTGTTATTATCATTAGTATGGCGTTATCCCTAGCGGACGTCACTTTACCAAACATTAACGGGAGCTTGGAAGTTGGGTTGAGCGCTGGAGTCCTTGCGGACACAGACAAACTCCCTATTTTAGTCTCCGCGGGTGCGAATGCACTCAATTGGGCAATCACGAAATACGAGACATTCAAACATAATAGTGACAAATAATATTCGTAAGATGATAAACGGATATTGTAGTAAAGATCACATTCCAAAAGAAAACTGGTATTATTTAATGACGACTCGAGATTCTGTCGGAATCGCGAACACCATTATTAATAATTAAAGATTTTTCTTCTGATTATCTGCATGAACTCGAGGATTAAAGACCAAACCAATGTTTCTTATAAGCAAGATAGGCAAATTTAAATATCAAACTTGTATACAAAATTTATCATAGTTTATTGAATTTATCTTGAAAAGGCCTCTAATATTATTCTTTCTGTACTACTAAGTTTTGATAATTTGACATATTTCGCAAAGCCCTCGATACATCGTAATTAATCAGAAAGCAGACCTACAGACTAAAATAATCGATATAATAGACATTTGATCCATCGTAATTAAGAGGAAGCCGGACCTCTAGGCTAAAATAATCGACAGTTTGATCTATCGTTTTAAGTCCGTTCAAGTTACTTCAAAATGTGCCAAACTTGTCGATGCTCCAATAACAAAAGCCTCCACATCGCAACTTAATCTGCGGCCATTAATGTCAAATCCTAGTCCTGAGCCCCGCTAAAGCATTACTTTTATTTGTTATATACCATACGGCCAATTAATATGCTTTGGCTGCGCGTATTGCACGGGATACTTTACTCCGAGTATTATTATTATTATTATTATTAAAGTATCAAGCCACTGATATTAATGTGATTGGACTAAAAAAAGTTGAGCTTGGCATGTAAAGGCGATTAAAGGATCGTACGTACCTTGAAAACGTCGGCAATTTTGTGTCTTCTCGGATCGTGCACGCAAGTACGAATAATGATGACCATTCTGCCCTCCTCGTCCACCTTTCTCAACGGCAAAAAGACTCTGCATCGACAAATCCAATGCATTATTAATTTCCCTTGCCCGCGCATTCCCAGCCCCAGATAATCCGCTAATAATTCAACAAACACGATACTAAGGCGAGGAGCGCGGGCATACAATACATACATTAATACGACGGACGCATGCATTATTATCCTTATTAAACTAATCGGCACTACCTCGGCACTTTCATTACATTTCCGGAGATACAACAACTCGGACCACCGACCACCACCGACTCATCCACCAATTATTATCGACCTGGACTTTGGGAAAGCGGCTCTTACCCCAGATTCAGCAGCTCCTGTATCTCCGGGAGGAAAGGATCCCGATTGGTGAACCACTCGGGCGACAAAGACCTCTGCACGTAGTAGCTCGTCAGCTTCCGCTTGGTCTTCTCGACGTCGAACTTGCAGCCCCGCAGGAAGCGCAGTATGAAAAAGTCATCTGTCGGCCCGCGAAACAAAAGTTCATTTATCCGGGGCGCCTCAACATCCTCCTCGCCACACACTAATCCTTAAATCCTACGTCCTTGGCAGTCGTTGATGCGAGCGAGCGCGGCCTCGAGGATGCTTTCCCGAGGAGTCGCGTCCTCCCCCGGCCGTGGATCGACGCCCTCCCCGTACCTTACTCTTACACGGGACGAAAACTCGCCGCGCGCCTCAATTCGCACACGCACACACTCGCGCTGCTTACTACGATAAGAGTCGCCCCACTCGGGATTCGTCGGATCTCGCTGCCGGAGCCAGGGCCGGCCACGTTTCAGCTCCCACTGAGAAATCATCCTCGCACCGCACCGCACCGCCAAGCAGAATGGGAAGCTGGGGATGGGAGGGGGCGCGGGAGAGGGAGGGAGGTAGGTACGATCACCTAATCGGGACGAGATCTCGCTGTCCTCGAGGATCCAGGCCCGCACGTCCCGGATGCACTGCACCCTCAGCGCCTCGGTCTCGTTGAGGTACGCGGCCGCGAATTCCTTCTGCTCGGCCGTGAGCTCGCAGAGGTGGCCACTGCTCCTCTCCTCGGTCATGTCGCCGAGCGTCTGAGCGATAGCGGCAAGCTAACGTCGGCTTCTCCGAGCTATCGCGAGAGCAGAGCCGTACCGAGTGTACGCCGGGCCCCGGACCAGCCACCCTCCCTCCATCTCTCTCTCGCTCTCTTTCACCGCCTCGCCAGCATCTTCGGTTGGCTCCGCGAGACTCGCCGCTGCTGGAGGTCGCTCTGCCTGGCCACGTCCCTCCTCTGTATCCCTCTGTATTTTCACTCTCTTCAACTCTCCTAGCAATGCTTTTCTTGTCTTATTTTGCCGCTTTCGTCTCATTCTCGTGACGCTCTAATGCTTTGGACGGCGTCGGCTTTCCCGCGACACGACACGCCACCCAATTAGTGCCCTGTTTAATCAATCGGTTATCTTTCACTTCTGCTTACATTGTCTCAACACTTTGTTGCTCGTACGTTAATAGTCGACGGATTAATGAGCTTAACTTGTATTATTCGTATATTTTGCTCGATTAATCAGTCCTCGGGTGGGGACGTAAACAACGCTAATGGGACAATGACGTTTACACTCGCACGTTCGACTGTTGCGGATCTAATGTCAATGGTCGGAGGCACAATAAATTGCAGCTCTTGCAGCTGCATTTGGTAAATTGGCTTATTTATTTGAATTTGAAATTATGCCCAAAGTGCCCGCAATATATTTGTATTGCAGTGGATTAAAAATGACTTGGAATGAAATTGTCGGCGGATTTTTATCAAGACGAGCTGTTGCAATTGCGTGAAATATTTCACCAATCATTGCTTACTTATTTTTCTCCTGAAATTTTACGCTCATTATACGAAGCTGTACTTTGGCCTAAAATACTCGCTCGCTCTCTATGCTAAATGGGAATTATTTAGGCTTCAATGCGAACGGAGCGCAGAATAAATTTCATTTTATAATTTGCGCATAAATTTCATTATGCTCAGGTGCATTTAGAGTGCCATGATGCCAATATGCATTTAAGAAGGAACTGGCGGCGGATTAATTATATGACGTGGAGTAGCAATTGTCGGCTAAAAGAATAAAATTAGTCACGTAAATAAGCCATTCGCTTACGTTACCGATAGAATTAATATTAAACGTACGCACGGCCACGTACATACCATAAATGCAAGTAAATCGAAGCGAGCTCGTGGAGATATTATTACGCGCACACAACCATGCGTAAGTAATTACTAATTAAAAAGAACCAATTAATAACGATGATAATGATGATGACAATGAGGAGCAATTAAAGCGATAATAAATGGCTGTGGAAATAGCGGCTACTGAACATTGTAAATACTTTACTGTAAGTCGGGCAGTAAAGTATTATCAGTGCACCACTTTTGCGCGATCTGCTTATCACTTGACTAGTACGGCTGTATCGGTGTTTCGGTAGTTAAACTAATTTCGACACTCATTTTATTTTATAAACAAACGTTTTACAACTATATTGTTTCGTAGTTCTAATTAGGCTGACGCACATTGAAGCTGAACGTGCAGATTTTATCGCCACTTGTCGTATTAAATTGTCAGTTTTGAACCTGCAGCCATTCTACTTGAATGCGTCCATGTGATTTACTTCTAAAATGTTCGACGAGAATTGTGTTGGAATGAAGATCAATCGTAAAAAAACACGAATTTATTGACATTTATCCACAGGCTCAGGATTCAAAATTGTTAAGCAATGCTCCTCGGCTGTACTCCATCGTGATTATTCGCTAAATAATCGATATGGAAGCAATTGTAAAGTAATAAATAAAAGAAAATACAGCTTTGCGCGAAAGATTAGGCTCTCACGCGATAAAAAATTTCAAACGACGATTTTCATACGAACGTTACAAATACATATTTTTGCATTTCAATTACTTTATCGTATTTGAAGACAATTTGTAAGATAAGACCTATGCAATTATTGTAAAAATGTATTTTTTTTGGTATGCTAATTAGGCACGTGAAGATTTTATTGTGTTCAACGAGCCATTATTCATTAGATTATAGCAACTTCCCAAGATTGAGCTTATTATATGCCATTTTGAATTACGTAAACAAATGCGTAAGTTTAACAATAAATTTAAGCTGCTCATTTATGCCATAATATGTGTTACAATGTCTTCTTTTAATTATTATATTAGCTATTTTATTAGAGAAATAAAAGAAGAAATTTTTCAATAATCAATGAATAAATGAATAAACGTGGGATTTGCTAATATGCAAAGAAAATGAAAGTTTAGGTTTTCTAAAATGAATTAAGATGAAATTATCCATAAAACAAGAGAAAACACAGTTATCGCATTAATGCAATTACGAGCTCTGAATATTATAAAAACTGCTAGATAAAATAAGACTTTCGTTGAATTTATTTTTATTATTCTATATATAACTATTCTATATATTAGAAATAGTCATTAAAATGTCAAAGCCATAATGATTTCAAATACAAAATTTACCTTTTTCATATTTCAATTTTCCGACAATTATACAACACATAAAGCACAATATAAAACAAAATAGGCCTGAAATTTGATTATAAAAATTGCATAAATGGCGCCGTTCAATTTTACATAATTTTATTGTCGTATTAGGTAATGTACTTTATTGAGCAATTTCGGTGATCTAATATTCTCTATTTTTTATCGAAACTATGGACAAGAAACCTAAACTAAATACAGTCCATTTAGAAATACAAAAATAAAAAACAAATGCAAACTATTTATATTAAATTATATGCATACATATATAGATATATAATTCGAAATTGTAATTTGAAGAATTACTTGTTGCTTACGAATATATATTTGGACATTACATTATAGAATAATGTTCACAGCAACAACAACGACAAATAATAAAGAAAAATGTCGAAAATTTTACCATAAATTTATTTGCATAAATAGTTGTTTGTACATCATAGACAACACATCAAATATACTAGAGAGGACTACGATTTATTCGTAAAATACTTGCAATGCATTTATAAATTATAGTTTTAAGTGTATAAGGGCTTTTAAGTGCTATTGTGCTTGATATCTGATGCACATCTATTCGCTTCATACTTAAAAGTAAATAATCTCTAGATAGAAATTTTAAAAATCTACAGTACATTTAATATTAGCAACAAAACAAAAATACAATTTATTATTCTAAAAGTACAAAATACTTGATGATCATATGGATAAAAATTAATGAAACGCGAATGAGCGACTTTCTTTAGGTATAAAAGTTCTTATAAAATGCATTTATCATATCCGCATAATTTACATAGTAACTTAATAATATTACGATAGAACGTTTTATAAGCCATACAAATTAACTCGGTTTATAATCTGATAATTGATTTTGATTCAATTATTACTCGATTTAATTTTCAGTTTTTAATTGGTCTAATAGAGTCAATTTAGTAATGCATTTATAAACGTTATTGTCGATAATAAATAAATAAATTAACTTAAGGAGCATATAGAGTTTCATGATAAAAGTTATGTTCTGTCGAACGAATAGATAATTATTAATAAGAGATAATTATTTTTTCATTCGAATAAGAAAAAGTCAGTCTGAATACTCTGAAAATGTTAAGTATATTATACATTTTACATTTGTACTTGAAATAAATGAGAAAAATTTTCTTGCCTAATAGAATGAAAATTAATTATTTCAAATTTAGTACTATTAGACTGTATTTTATATGCTCATTATATTCCGTCTTTAATATCTGTCAATTTTATCGAACTTTTATTTTAAAATGACTTTAATTACATGAGATTTTTCGTTTTTTCGTTGTCTTTTAGTAGTAAAAATTAATACACAATTTTGGATTTAATTTTACATTAAGTCAATATTTCAATGAACTGTAGGACATTTGAATATATCCCATTTTATGTATAATATATTTTATATATAATATACTAAGGGTTTTATAGTATAGGCTATTGCTGTATGGTAACTTGATAAGTTTATAAAAATAAAACTAGAAGAAGAAGAAAGAAATGAATATAATAAGGAAAGAACTTTACGAATTATCCAAAGTATTATTTTTCATCGAGTTTTTATGCATTTGGATATTTGCTGAGTGATGGGGTACTTGTGCCGTTGCTTTCCATTCATGATCTCCGTGAGTCTCTTGTACAGGATGAAATTATCACGAGCTATTTGCTCTTGTCGATCTCGTTCATATTGAAATAGTTTGGCTTTGTACAAAACGTGTGGCCTACGTTCAGGCGTTTTCATGTTGACCGTCGCTCTCGCTTCGCGCACCTGCGTATTATTAAATCAATCCGATAATTCAGCCACGAAATGTAGCCATATTTATAAATGACGTACACCAAACAATATATAATCCAATTGTCTTCAAATCGGATTTTATATTATTTGTGTTTTATGCGATAATAATCCGAGAATGTTAACAATTCTCAATGCGAACGAATAAACGCGACAGATTTCTACTTTATCCACCCCCCGTGATATCGCATTTATTATTATAAACAGTATTAATATGAAATCACTTTTCGTGGAGAGCATAATGAGAGCATGATGCTAGAAGATTATTGAAGTAATAACAGTATAAATCACGAGCGGAGTAAAAGAGTAGAACGTAATTTCCTTACCTTGGACCGATGTTGTTGAAAAACACGTCGATCCCAAATGTAAACGGCCGATTTGCATTTACGAGATGTTGCAGGACGAGATGACGACATTTTCTTTACAGTGGGGCGTGAGTATCGAAGGGCTGCTTCGGGACCTTAAAAAGGTGAATTCGACACTCGGCTCTCTAGTTTGTTCGATACATTATCCAATAGATTGCAGTCGTTTCTGTGACGACGGGATAAATAAGGAAAACTGTTGTGCAGCACGCAACCCTACAACGCATTATACTTATTATAGTGGGAGCAAGTGAATTTGCTTTGTTAAAAAGTTTTAGGATTAGACTTAGGTTTGTGCTTCTGTGTAGTGGTAGTGAATTAAGCAACTGAATTATTTATATGCCATGGATTTGTGGATGTACGTTGAAGTGGAGTATGTAGGACGTGTAATAAATGTATTGAAAGACAAATGCTTTAAGCGTTAAGAAATCCAATTCATTTAACATTAACTGGACGCATTCGATGATACTGTTTTTGAAATGCTTTTTGATCGTTGATTTCGTAACTGCCACAACTTACTGAAACTAAGTGCCAAGTGGCTTAAGCTTATTCAATTATATATTTGTACAACAATTAATACATAAAATTATTATTTATCTTGTGAACTAGGGACACGAGATAGCTAAATTTCGTAAGTATACGACGTAAAATAATTCTGTCTAAATATTAAACATAATTTGTAAGTTAAATTTAAAAATGTTGACCGTCTAATGAAGAAATTTGTCGAATATTAACAGGATCTAAGTAAAGAAGGTAAACATTATTGGCTATTATACTCTCAAGAAAATGCAACCCTACGCTTACATTTAGCAATAATATAAGTCACAATGCTCATTAATATATTAGAGAGTTGAAAATCCAATGGTATCGTATTAATAATTTATCGTACATTTACAGCATAAGATCATTATTAAATATTCAATAATCCAAATAGCAATAGTTGAGCCGAGCCTATTAATTACCGTTTATTGGCTCACCTCAGTAAACACAATAGTTTAAATAATTGAGATAACGGATGAGAATTTTTCAGAAACAACTCAACTAATTCTGAAGGTCATTTCGCAATTTTCAAATAATATTTGATTTCTTTTAAACGCAATGTTTCGTCAATTTTTAAATTTATTTTCAATACATTGGGACCTTAATGCGTTTAATATGTAACTCGATCGGATACTCGTATTGGTATATTCGTGCCTAACAAAGAAGGACTAGAAATTCTGAACGAGGGTGGAATACATCCCGGATGTGCGGGTCTGGATCCTCGAGGACAGCGAGATCTCGTCTCAAATACGTGATTGTCCCTCCATCCCTCGCCTCCTTCCCCCCACGCCATCCCTCCCATCTTCCCTTGGCCAGCCCTGCCTCCTAATGCAATCTTGATAATTTAATCTCATTACATTATCTTATTTTTCATGGATAATGTAATCTCATTACATTATCTTATTCTTCGCGGATAATATAATCTTATTACATTATCTTATTCTTCGTGGATAATGTAATCTCATTTAACATTATAAATGTATTAATCCTTATGTTTATGCACTTTGCCGACACTTGGCTACAATTTTCTAGACGAAAATATAAAAGTAAGTGTATTTAATATTTGGGAGTGTCATTGAGTAGTTGGTTTTGACACTTTTAGTTTAATTAGACAAAATTCTTTAAATTTTACTTTAGTAAGCCACGGAAATGGCAAAAGAACCATTTCATTTTTATGCAATGTCGTTCTTGCAAATTCTTTATCGCTGTCTCTGTCGACTTATGCATCGCTGTACAAAGACAAATCAACAGACGCAAAATTTTCGTACACATACGCCTCAATTACATTTTCAAAGCTCTGTTCTTCTTTTCATTTGAATCATCATTCGCCCAAATCGAAATGACAAACAACAAATGGATCGGTTAGCCAGATTCCGCTAATTACCACTCAATGTACACTCTATATATTTTTACCAACATATCCGTTATTTACGAGAATATTCCACTAACAATTATTTCCGAATGTTCCCCCAGTTGTGCAGTATTTCGTCTTTTGCCATTGGTATGATGTTTTTTGTTAGTCAACTCAGATACATGTTTAATGGCATTTTCCGTGAATAAATATATATATAATAAATAATAATTATCGTCAGCTCGTTATGTGTTGTTGTACGCCTTGTAATTTTATGCTATTAATTGTTAGCCATCTTATTAATTATATGAAATGAATTTTATAATTGATCATAAATTTCATTGCAAATGGAATTTGCATAACGGATACGTTGGAAAATTATTAGTATTCGGAAAATCCGTATAATAAAGTAACCGTCACGTCGGCGCCGTGTAATACCATCATTAATGTTTCTGAATAATACTGCGGCACGGAAAGTGATACTCTAAAATAAATACTCTAAAGACACAGCGGTTATTGCCAGAAAGATCGAGATGCAAAGTACACGTGAAAGTACAATTGCCGCCACTTGGCACGGGCCTAATAAACAAAGAAGACGATTTCACGGTTTTCCGGCTCAGCCTGGGCTGTGGACTCGGCCGCGGACCAGAAAAAGGCCCTCCTATCGGTACCTAAAATAAGAGCAACAATGAACTCAGTGTACCAATAACAATTAGTGTAACGAATTGCCGATCGCCAGGTGCCGAAAAGTCGCGATGCAAACTGTGAGTGCAAAGTGAGCCACGCCGTCGAATCAGTGCGATTTTGGTTGTCTTCGAGTAAAGATCTTCAATCTTCAATTAGGGATCCTGGCAGAAGCCGCAACAAGCCAACGAAGATTGGTAGAAGCAACACCGTAAATCGGTTGAAAGAATCGCACTCCCTACAGCTGAATGAGATACCATTCAGCTCGAGTGCAGATAATCAGGAAAGGCTGATGATGTCTTGTCAGCAATCATCAAAAAGGGAAACCAGCCCTCCCACGCGCGTCTGCGCCTAATTCACGAACTGCAGCATCCCGCCCCATGGCGGCAAAGTAGAAGAGGACCTTTTGGGACTAATCGCGCAGTACGTAAGATAAAGAACGCAAGGTCAACTCACACTTGAACCTGGCACCGCAAAAAAGGTTTGTCACATCCAACTCGGTGTAAACGGGGCTAGGCGGCGCGGCTGATTTTCGAATGCCACAATCACAGACACACACACATACGTGCACGACAACTACAATAGAACATTGATTATTAAATAAAAGGAAGGAGCAGACACACACGTGTTTAACGATTCAATCAATCCTATCACCAATATCTATCCTATTATATCCTCACTCCTTAACATCAGGGAGTGCATATAATAACAGGAGGAATTTGATAGAGTATACCTCGACAGTTGCAAAAAAATGTTATATGTATATCGACTGAGGTGAACTTGAAATTTTATTTGTTATAATCACTCTTTTTTTTTTTGGTTTTTCGCAGGTGGTTTATACAAATTGTTGTTTATTAAATAATTCACCTTATAATTACATTTGTAACAATAATAATAGAATATAAAATTGTGAGTTTTGCAAGCAATGGAATTATTATGTATAGGGGTAACTAATTGTAATAGCTCTGAATAATTTTCAAAATAATAAAGGAAGGAGAAAATGTAAATGTTTATAGGTATAATAAGTTTAATCAAAGGAAAAATCAATGTTGACAATAAAGAGAAAAATTGTTATACGGATCAGTGTGAAAAATTTCTACTCCACGATTTAAAGCTTACAATTGTCCGACAAAACAACATATGTTTCAAACATTACACAATTTTATAAATGCATACATTTATTTACTAATATAAATGCCTTATAAATATTATTACAAAATTATCAAGTTGTAAAAGTTTGAAATTATTTTTAAATTATTATTGTAATATTGAGTATATCACACAATTATATATATATATATACGAATAGTATAAAATTTAAATAATTGCATATTTTCTCTCAGATTATATTTATTAATAGTGCATGTTACAAAAAAACTTGTTTAATAAGGCTGAACAATATATGAAACCATTGATTCGGTTATCCGACTACATTTTCTATTTTTAGGAAATTTAGAATAAGACTGCAATTATGTGAAATTAAGTATTAAAAAACATAAAGTGAAAGTCTTAAAAGAGAATTTGAATTTTTCTCGATTAGTGCTAAAGGCCTATGAGATATTTACGATTTTGCACTGTCATGTATGATGAATATATACAGCAAATTTGTAATGGAAATTTGTAGAATTTGTCACGAATAAACATGACAGTTTTCAAAAAGAAAGAAAAAAAAACATTAATTAAATTCAATCGTAAATATTTTTAAGAGATCTTGCTATCAATGGAGCTTTAAGTGTGAAATTAAGAAATTCATTATTTATTAACAGACTGTATTTGTAAAATAATATTTTCTACTAGATTATTTATATTTTTAATTTCATAAATATTATTAATAAATTTTTCATTATTTAACACTTGGCCGTACTAGAATTGTAAATAATACTGTAATAAGATGTATAATTTTTGTTAATATTATTGGATTATTATCTAGCCGTTAAACAAAGACTTTCAATTTTCAAAGAAGCAATTCGTATTATTATTATTTAACATAATTATTATTTATCATATAATTTATTCTACAAGCAGAATAGTACTTTCGCATGGCCCGCGACGCCGTGAATAATACGAATTGCGAATGTGACGCCATCTATTGCATTCCATTCGTAATATCCGTTTTTATTTTTATTTCCGTGATAGAACGGTAAGTTAGATTCGATCGGATGGTAAATCGTGCGTTGGTGTGAAATTATCGGCTGTGCAACTTTTGAGGTAAGAAATCTTGCGCGTCAATTACACCTACGCGCCCAAGTATATTACACGAGTTCCTACGCACACATGTTAATTGGTGATCTCATCAATATAATATAAATATGACGTTGAACAATGTACAAATATAATTAATTTCCCATGCTTTTATATTAGATTAAAATTACGATTATGTATATATATGTGAAAATTTGAATTACAAATGAAATTATAACGAGGGCTACAATACCAAAATCTCAATCGAGTTATACAACTACAATTAATCTGAATTATAAACCTAATTATCTAGAATTCATTTGTATTTTAGAATATTACAAATACACACTTAGCACGAGCGGATTGTAACGCTTTATGTAACATCCCATTACCAATTATAAACATAATTATTTGTCATATATATCATTTTTAGAAAAATCCCTCGAGTTTTTCAGCCCGTATACGTCGAGAATTCTGCAAATGTAAATCTTAGCTGAAGAACATTGGCAAAAGTAGAAGAAAAAAAAAAGTTGGACAACTAATCTAACAATTAATATAAGCTACTGCATATTTATTCGCATAGTAAAAGTAGTAAGTTCAAGGCTTCGTCCATCGTGGTGGGCTGGTCTCATCGCCTCTCGTCGCTCCTATTCTTACGTTGATATCCAGTAGAGGGGGAATAAGTAGGCGTATCTGTTGTTGACGTGACCCTTGAGACCCCGTGTTACTTATCAACAGCCCTTGTCGTAGCCGTGAATAAAATTATTTATGAGCAACGAGCAATTCTCTAAATGATCAGACTTTTTAAATAATAAAAAAAAAAATAGAAAAAAAAAGAGCATTAAATAACTAATGCCGATCATTTAATTTATTTATTTAACCATTTTGGAGAAAATGTTGATACGAGTGCTTTGTATATATATTTATATGTGCTTTGTATAAGGTCAACTTTGTGCAAATAATATTATTAATATAAAGAAAGATCTGAAAATGTAAGAAGTCCGTGACTAGAAATTTGTTTTAAAATCCTTTTAAAGAGCTTTTATATAGATATATATATTTATTTAATAAAAAACCAATTTCTATTTTATATGTAAATGACTGTACTTTGACTGTACAAAGTGTAAAACTTTGGAAAAACTAATATATAATTTAGCAGAGTTCCAATGATAGTCCAGTCATTGTTAAGTAGACAAATATTATAACCGTCTACTTAAAAATTAAAAATATTCTTCTAAGAATAGATAATTTCGTATAAATATTAAAAGATGCATTTTTATGTTAAATAATAATGATTCGTGAGGTAATGAGAAGAAATTCATTGAATGCACGCACACAGTGTCTACATTCATATAGAGTATATTTCAATCTCGTGATTGACAATCGTCGATTCTTATCATAAGAAAGCAGATTTTGTTTAAAATATATGGTAAGAATATCTCATTGCTTAAATACGAAAAGTAATTGTATGTATTTAATTGCGAATTGGCGAAGTGATGCATGCGCATGAAGAATTATCAATGAATATTTCTTAATAGAAAGATGAATAATTTATTAAAAAATTTGTACTTTAGCTGATTTTTCTAAAAGATAATTTTTTAATAAATTTGTATGACGAAAAGTAGACTTAGAGATAAAATAACTGGGATGTATCGTTATTATCGATGCCAAATGTAGCAAATGAGATTATTATTCTTTGCATTAAAAAATTGATATTTACACTCCCTTATCTGCATACTCGAATCATCATCCACAAAAAGTGAAATGATATTTTTGTTTAATAGTAACCGATTTATGGATGGAACGAAAAGTTTTTTTTTTTCAATCGTAATTATAATTTTAATGGCATAATCAATTATAATAAATGCACGTGTGTTTTTCTCCTGTACACGCACATTTTATCGCGTGCACTGAAGGAAATTTCAAGACTCTCGAGTTGTGCCATTATAATTAAGCTGATAATTCACCATTCATACGCAATTGTAGAAATATCGCTCTCAAAGTTGAAGCTTAGAAGAAATGAGAAGGCTAAGGCAATTACATAATAAATATCGTGGGAGCTCCTCGTGACAAAGCGCATGCGCAAAGGCCACTTACAGTCAAGCAAAACTGCAAATCTTAGGAGCTGCAAAGGCGTGCCTAAAGAATCTTGCCAATTGCCAGATAAAATAATCTTCAATCAAGAAAGTCTGCCAATGAGCTGCTGGCTGCCATTATCCATTATGACGGTGTTGGGGCAGCGACGCCGAGGGGTCGTCCCCGCCATCAAAATTAACCGTCTACGTGGCTGGTGGTCGTCCGAGTTTTCTTTTGCTGGGGCCGCTCGGTGATTTTGCATCATTAATGATTAGATGTTTTCCCTGGGGTATCGGGTTCGGGCTCTCAGCAGCTGCAGGACGATCATTTCCCCAATGCCGGGGGTCCGCCATGAAATTGGAATACTTTTGTAGATTAGTACTCGGAGGTTCGATTTGTCGGTGAATCGAGTGAAGTTTTCAATTTTCTGATAAACAATACGGATTCTTTTCGTTTCGCCCATCCGCCACGTACTTTGTCGACCAACAGTCGAGTTCGCGCGCGAATGAGATTAAATATTAGCGACCCTTGACCGACATTTTTTCTTTTGTCTTTTTTTTGCTTTTTATAGTTTTTATGGTGGAAATTCGCCGGAATTGTGGAAAGAAGCAAGTTGCGTGTAATAGTAGGGGACGCGGAGAGAATTTACTAGGATCCCTGCCTCCGTCAATAGATGTTTGATAATATATCGGTAAGGATATTATCAGCCCCTCGTGAGTAACAACTTCAACTCCCATTGGCTTAATTCGGTGCTACATTTTGTCAGTTGGCAGAATGGTTTTCCGATCTTGAGCAAACCACTTGAAATGCCGAGGGTCCGTGTTACCCCTCCAAGTAGCCATTCAATTTTCAAATTCACCATTTTACCTCGAGACATTCCTTTTCAATGGCGAGATAAACTCGGGATTTTAGTTAGTCCATGACATGTGAGATGCTAAAGGGTGTTGGAAATCAAGTATGGCTTGTGTGAGAATCTCCATCGCCCTCGACGTTTCCAGGCTGATCGAGGAGGCTTGGAGGAAATTTTGCAAATTCAATTAGTTGGCGTGAAATTGAGGAGGCAAGTAGGAAGCAAGTTGACTTGGCAAGTTAAATAGATCGCTCGACTATTCTATTTCCGTATTTCCAATTTCAAGCTCTCGAAGCTACATCGTGGACTTTCATATTTATATATACATACACACACACACACATATGTATATATGTATATACATTTATATTTGTCCATTTGTACATTGCTGTTGCATCAGATGTAAATTCACGCCATCGTTTCACGTAAATAGATGCGCACTCATTATAAATAGATTATTGTTCTACGACCGAATAATGGAGTTCACGAAATTGCTTTAGAAATTACGGCTACGAGCTTTCACGCTTTACTACCGCTCATTACATAAAAAATTTAAAATCTCATACATTCTATGTGTTTTGGAGAGAATTTAATATTTCATTCCCGACTACCCAACCAGCAGATTACTATTATGTATGCACAAGTACGCGCATTCACATTCAAACACATTCAAGCGCGAGATATTTCTTGTTTTATCCGACTCTTTAGCCTTATTAGGCTTGAATTGTAAATTGTATATTAAAAGATCAAAAGCTTATACTTGGCAGATAGATTTAATGTGATTTACTTGAGTGTTGAGGTGTAAGTGAGAACGGCGACGTTTAAGGCGAAAGTAGTGCGGCTCGAGTCGCCGTAAATACATTCGAATTAGACACTTCAACAGACTGTCTATTGAGGTATATTTTTGATATTTTAACAATGAATTTGACAATGATTTGTATTTGTTTGCCACTGAGATTCGGTCCATGCTCCACTTTATTTATACGTAGACACCGATTAATCCTCATCGAGACAACTCCAAAATTATATGCCTATTACGTATTGATAGTCATAAAGTTGGCCTAGACAAGAGTTTCTAGAAATATAATATCCAAACATTGCCATAATGCTGTAGTACAACTCATTTCAAAGAATAGCAGTAATAATTTGAGATTTCCTGCGCCGGATGCTGAAACTTTTGAATTTTCGAAAGCTTCCGAATTTTATGGGATGCAACAGCTGCATTGGAGCTCCGCTAGATCGTAAACGCAGGTAAAGATTTTATGATTGCGTAATCTTTATAGCCCCGTGATAAATTATAGAAAGTTGATAAAATGCATTAAATATGCAGCTAACCGGAGGTCTTTGATACACGTTTATTATTACAGTTGTAAGGATATTTTTTCTTAAATAGTTCGGCTCGTACGGACAATGATACGTAAGAATAGCTAAGTCGAAGAATTCCCGTTTGATTAATTATCATCATAAATTTGAGATCTAAAATTAAATGTCTTTAAGAATTGGTCGATAATAATATTATCAGAGTTGCAAAATTTTTTAATTTGAAAAAAATGCTCAAAGTTTATAATTACGCCTTATTTAATTATTTTATTTAATTAAGAGAGATTAATAAGCATCAATATATCAAAGTGATAAATATATTGCGCTTCTTCTACAAATCCAGAAGATGTATGTCTTGTTGTTTTTTTCTTTTCGAAATAAATTTGGAAGCGCAACTAAGTTATAACGAGCTCCATGTTAACACATAATCAATATTAATGTCAATTATTTTTACATCTATACGTGCTTGGAAGAGTGGCGTCGGAGATAAATGTTTTATAAGAGTGAAATTAAATATCCGCCAATCGTATAACTTCATTTTATAACGCTACGCCAGTTCGGCAAAAAGTAAAAAAAGAAACAGATACAATAATAGGATCAATGTGCCGCCACAAGTAAATTAAGGAAAGAGGATTGAGGAAAATCTTTAGATCACAAAAAATACAACGCGCCCATTCGGCCCTGAAAACGTAAGCTCTGGTTTACAAAACACTCGTCACTTTATTACGATGTAACGAAACTACGGAGTTTTATTGCTAGCATTCGAGATGGACGGCTTTTCTCTTTTTTTTTAATGAACACTCTACCGAGTGTGCGAGCAATAATTTCATTTTATAAAATTAGAATATCTGATATTTCGTGTTTGTGCCTTGATTCGATCGCTCGATCACTCGATCAATTGTCCGTTTTAAAAGCCAATCTGTAAATTGCAAATAAATGTAAATAAAATTTAATTAAAGAGTGTCGCGAAAAATTGGCTAAAAAATTGTTATCAACGCGAATTTTCCGGGGTTTTGAAACTTTAGCATCCTTATATGATAAATGCAACAACCCTTTAAACAACAATGCACAACAATAAATATAATGGATATGAATGTATGAATCTGGTTTTTATGTAAAGCCGTTTGTATGCTTGGCGATACGTTGGACTTGGCAATGTAGTGACTACGAGATATTTAAGGCGAACGCCGTTCGCCAATCACGACGTTACAACAAATCCAAATAGCAGCATCCCAATCGCAACAATTATAATTTTAAATAAATACGAATAATTTAGGCTGACAGATGGCGAAGGAACGATTTTATTGGCAGCATCAGCTTCGAGAAAGCCTCATTGTATACAAACATTTAATGTATTACAAATCTCTTTGATGTTAGAAAATAAAGGAAGAAGAAGAAGAAGAAAGTAGGAAGGATGGAGCGAGGAGGCCTAATGGCAAATGAGCGAGTGACAGAGATGACGTCGGGCAATGAACGAGGGGAGGGAAATTGAAATCTATTGGCTCATATGGGGCCGCTAAGATCTTAATCCTGACAATGATGCTTTCAAAAGGATCAACGACCCACTCAAGTGATATACACAGGAGAGGCTGGAGATAAATTGTAGGAAACATAGGAGAGAGTAGAGGAACGCCGGATATAAGTGGATAAAAGAAAACAGGAAGGGGAACAGCATGAAAAAGCTAACTAGAAAGATGGTGGATTTCTTTGCTGGCACAGACATTGAGAAAATTTATGATACTCAATTATCTCCGAAAGATAGTGTTTTTTTTTCTTCTTTCTTTCTTTCTTTATTTTTCTTTTTTTTTTTCCCCTCTTTTTATCGCTAGATTTATAAGAATGTAGTTCAAGCGTCAACTGTAACGTGCACGTAAAATTCGCGAATTCTACACTTTTTTTTACCAATATCTCAAGCTCCATTCGACAGTCACAATAGAATGTGGTTGCATCTGTTGGTGAGATCTGATGGAAAATTGGAGGGAGCAATTTTGCAAGATAAAAAGTTCATAAACGCTTTTCTTATAAATTTATTGTTTCGTTTAATGTGCGAGAATGTAATTTAATGCGTGAGAACCGCTCGTTAAATCAATTATTCTACAATAACGCGTGGATTCGTGGGAGGAAAAGGCGACGGAACTGTGACAGCGAGAGAACCGAGCTGTTTCAATATCCAACAAGGACTTTGGCTGGCAAATCCAAGTGAGAGCCTATGATATAAAATGCACGACGAGGAGATGCAAAGTGCGGGATGAGGGAGCGCGAGCGATACAGCGCACGGGGAGGAAGAAAAATTGCCGACGCCCAGCGTCACGGAACAATAGAGAGCGAAAAAAGAAGGGATACATTACAGTAGAATCAGGAGTGCTTCATCCTGGTTTGCTTACACCCACTGCTCCCGGGGTGTCTCTTATATTGAATTCCAGACTCATACGCTGGGACGGCGCTTATTATCGTGGAAAAAAGGGCCTCGGCTGAGCGCGCAGACAGCACCGACGTCCGGAAATAGTTGAACGAGGGGCGACACGGGGGTGGGTGGTGGGTGGGGGTGAGGGATGGGGGGGGGAGGCTGGTGGAGGATATGCACGCGAGGTTGGAAAAGGGAAAGCGAGTGGCCAATGGGAGCTTAGGCGCAAATTTATCGACCATCTGACCCATGCTATGACTTTACACGCTCCGACGCCTGCGAGTTCCTTCCTCCTGGTGTCACCGCTTTAGATTCGCAATGAAATTGCCTGGAAATGAGAATGTTGAATGCGAGGGATTTGTCAGTGGAACTTGAGGGCGAGGTTGGCGTAATAATCGGGACGGGAGATTGTATGGACCGGGGACGCGTCACATTTGTTGATTAATCATTAGGCGGCTTTGTCTCCGTGTGCCGCGCCCAGACGGAAGCTTAATTTCTTTTAAAGAGGCGCCCACTGCACGCACGCTCGGCTGCCTCTTATAATTCATTGCGAGCATTAGCGCGCGAATAGCCTTCGGATCTTGGATAAAAGACACGAGTGAAAAGGGAAAGAAAAGGGAAGAAAAGAGGAAAAAGCTTATTTGCAGCATGTGTTTGTTAAAGCGATAAGCGAAGGTTGTAGTAGCTCGGGGTGTGGGCACAACTGCTACGAGCGGTTAATCAAATGACGGGAATGCGCATGCCTTCCACGAGCAAAAATTGCGCTACATTAAGCGAATCATTGTTGCTGGCCAAGTGCTAAAGCCTAAAATTGTAATTAGAGTAACGAAAGTAATAGAAGGTTTGGGAGCACATTGAAAGCCCTTAACCTTCATTATGAAGATTTATATTTCGAGCGAGCAGCACTTACGGCGAATGGGACGCGCAATAATAATCACGTTAGCTTACATTAATTTGCTTTACTCTTTCGTTTAACGAAAATGTCGCAACTGATGCGCGCGCATAATTGGCAACGACCTCGCGATTCATTATCATTCAATGTCTCAGGACTCGAAAGATAATGCAATTTCGCTGCCGATGGTCCAATAGTGTCGGATAGTGTGTCGGATAGTGGGCAAAATGTCAGTCGCCTCGATGAAAAATGAGCGCAAGAAAGGCCAAAGTACAAATGAATTCGATGAAAACAAAAAAAAAATTCCAATCATTATAGATGGCGATTCAGCGTCTTGTCTTACGTGAAAATTATTTACGCATTTCAGCTGTGGCTTTGACGCTGTAAGCACGGCCTCGATAAACAAGCGCTCGCTCCTTCTCTCAATCCACTCGACTCGACTCATCCTCAAATAATAATATCAAGCCTCGAACAAATATAGCATTGACTCTACCATCACTTTACATTATCGAGGAGCGCATTAAAAGAAGAGTCGCGATCGAGAGGATTTGCCGTTTCCGCGCTCAACAAAGGCCAACAGAAGCCCTCCCTAAGCAGCCCCGAGCAAACAATATCGACGGAGATTATATTTAGAAGGCGCTTCCTTATAATGAAAAGCTGCCTCGTCGACGATGTTTGCGGACTCTCCCAAGGTAAATAGAAGCTGTCTAGGCGCGCTAAAACTAAATATCGAGGAGATGCTCCAACCCCGTTGCGCTCCGGCTGATAGCAGCTACGCTATTAGAAAAAGCCGGCAGACATCGAAGCCGTGAATAACGGCAGCGAGCGCGCTCCCAGCTTCATGTCAAACAATAATAGCATCAGTTCCATAATCCAGCCCGTAGATCACGTCGAGCGACCAGTCCGGCAACCCCCTAACGATGGACCGCATCGCAGAGCAAAGAAAAAAGCTCGAGAAAATGCCCCCGTCCCAAGAGCTCGCGGCTCCCTCCATCGAGGTGGGCTGTCCCTGTCTGCCTGCCCTCCCCACCACCACCACCACCACCACCACCACCACCACCACCACCACCCCACCCTCCCCACCCATCGGGCCGTGGCCACGGACGCCGCA
>JAPYYT010001222.1:0-29921 GCA_030522565.1 Ceratosolen corneri
AGTCTGTGTAAACGGAGTCGTAAAGAAGTCAAGAAGGGTACTCAATGTATTTTCTAGTCGTATTCGTAGGTTCTTCGAACACATCTGACGATCATAAACATACGAGATTTTTTAACGAATTTTCAAACAATGACTCTAATGGAATCTCGAACACCAATAATATAGTCACTATTAAATTAATTTTATAACTTATTTTTAACTAATAATAGTGTCGTTGCAATTACGATTTTTATTAATGATATTAATTGTAATTTAATGCTTAATTGTGTAACGGATTTTCGTTATTCCAAAAGAGATAACATTGTTTCTACCTGAATACACAAATTTATTTTGTAAAATTGATTTTATATTCAATTATTACAGATTGTCTTAAAACTATAAATGGAATAAAGATTAATAATAGAAAGTTTTAAAGTACATACTACATAGTTATTTAATTATTTTTTTATTGTTATACCTCAATAGTGATGGAAATAAGAATATTTAAATGATTTACAGAATTTCAAATTCATTATTTTTACATGCCTAAAATATTATTTCGTTTTACCATCCTCCTTTCAAACTTATGTCATGAGTTTAACCTACTTTGTTTTATATAAATTTATTTAAAATATTGTAATTCTTAGTCATATCCGCCATATTTTTTGTTTTTTTCAGAGTCTGTATGAGAGTATTAAGACAGAACCCTTTAAAATACCAGAAGACGATGGCAATGATTTAATGCATACCTTCTTCAATCCTGATAAAGAGGGATGGCTCTGGAAACAAGGTAATAGTATATTTTTGAATAATTTCATCACATTTTTCTCGTTTATTTCTTCTATTCGCATTCCATTTTAATAAGTTTTCTTAAAATCATGCAACAATCATTTGCTATTGATTAACAAATTTTGTAAGGTATTATCAATGCAAATCATTTTACTTCGCAATATTAACTTCTACTAATTTACTAAATATTCTCTTCATTTTAATTAAGATTAATATTTTTAAGACAAATTTCTACATTGAAAAAAGTGAAATTAAACAATTGTACAAGTAATAATAATAAAAGAGATTCAGATTTTAAAACTTGAAATGGTTATGCTTTTATAAAAAATATTACAAATTTTTTTTTTAATATGGAACATCGAAAGTTACTCGTTTTCTTTCTTTTTTTCTTTTTATTTTAGCAAATATTATAATTCTACTCTAAGTTATTTAATTATATTAAATTTTAATTAAGATCAATTTTAATATGAGTGTAAATTTTTTGAATTGCAGGTTTATCAAATTTTACATTAATATCTTAACTAGAGTCAATTTCATTTATAAAATACGTTATTTCTTTCAATATTAAACCTAAAATTTCTTAATTGTTGACTGGAAAATAAAGATTACATATTACGAATATACGTAAAACTATCTCAAAAATTTTCATAACATTAATTTCTAAAATCATACGTAGTTTTACCTCCAGCATATCATACAATTATTTTTAAAGTACAATTAAATAAAGTAAAGTATAAAATTTTTAATATGATTGCAAGTATTCCAAATTTTATGTAATTTAATGGATATTATTCGATAGAAACAATAATATTATAAGTGAACTCTGGTAATTTATTCTAATTGTTTTTTGAACTGATAATATTTTTAATAATGTTTTTAACTTAAAAAAAATTTTGTTCTTAAAATAGTATGAAAAATAAATGTTAAATAAATGTAAAATAATAAAAAAAAGAAGAAGAAGAAAATAAATTAAATTATGATATTAATTAATACTCAATTATTCGAAGGCATTTAAAAAGAATAGGGAAACTAATATTTCGTGAAAAAAGAAAGAAAATTTCGTCTGAGAATTTTTATCACACATTAGCAGTTTTGATCGAAATTTGGGTTAACTTAAAACTTTTTTTAGCTTCTTTATGCACCATATTGTGGCATGTTTAAATAAACCACACGCTGTCTCCTATCTTTTTGTATCCTAAAGTAGCATATCTATCATTCTTACACATACCCCCCTCTCTTTCACTTTTTCTATCTATTTATCAATTTTAATTTTCTTATTCTATTTCTATCTGGTAGTGAATGTGTATTAAAACCATGTTTCTATTCTTATTTTATGCCGCTTTGTACCAACTGCTGGTCTGACGGAGACAGCAGGTAACTAATATATATGAAGCCCATCTAGTGAAGTGATTTCTTAACATTTTATAAGAAGTTCTTCAATTGTTAAAATTCATTCGCTTTTTGTTTCTCCGTATAACAAATGATCTGCAGGTGGACGCTACAAAAGTTGGAAGCGACGCTGGTTTATCCTTAACGATAATTGTCTCTATTACTTTGAATATACCACGGATAAGGAGCCTCGCGGCATCATTCCACTAGAGAACATCCAAGTTAGGGAGGTCCAAGATAGAAATAAGCCCCACTGCTTCGAGCTTTATGCTGCCGGTTCTGAGTTCATCAAGGCGTGCAAAACAGACAGTGAAGGGAAAGTCGTCGAAGGTATTTGTCAATATTTACAATGTACCACATTAAATTATTAATAATGTGTCAGTAATCAATTTCTCTACCACCTATGATGTTCATTCCACGATGGCTCATGTTTCATGCATTCCTTTTGCTCATAAATAGCCTTCGCATTATTTTACACACAGCTTCCCATATTTTTTGTACGTGTTGAATTATTTAAACTTTAAAGTAAATTGTCCAACATTTCCTAGACACTCGTGATTTATCTTAAGCAGATATTAGTGTTATCCAAGTGTTATAAATTGTAATATTACTTAATGCTAATAATACTTATAATAATAATAAATCATAAATTAAATGTACACTGATTATTTATATAGTTTGTATGAACTTTCTTATATATATGAAATTAATTTAGATAAATGTGAATCTTATAAGTGCATAATACGTAATAGATTAATAAGAAACTGTCGGTAGTAGCTAAATATATTATTATTTATATTATTATAATTTAATAAAGTAGCTATATATATAGCTATATATATAATAACTATATATATAGTTATTTTAAGTAGTTAAAATACAAATCCATTTATTTTATATGTAATCAACATTAATATCTTGTTGCAATCGTTAGCTTTCTAATATTTTTAATTGCAACAACCAAGAAAAAGATATCTTTTATGCAAAATAAGAAATTTTTTAAAATTTCTTTGCATTTTTAATTCACTAAATATTGTACATATATTTTTTCCAGGTAAACATACAGTATACAGAATGTCTGCAGCAACAAATGAAGAAAAAGACGAATGGATAAAATGCGTGCGGTAAGTACTTTATTAAGATTATGAATATTTTAAAATTAATTCGACATTTTACCATAATTATTAAATTCACTATTGAAATATAAAACTAACTATAAATTGTTAGCGTATACATTTCTTTATGCAAAGTAAAATGTATTATAATCTACTTCTGACTTTATTTATCAACAAATTTTATAGAAAAATAAACAAAGATTATCTCTTCATAAAAAGTATAATAAATATATTCATTAATCATTTGTTTATGCTTACATAGAAAATGAGAAAAATAGCAACAAATAGGTAATTTTTTCTTAAATTAAATACCTAAATAATAGTTCGAATTATAATTTTGAAATATTTTACATATTTTTGTATTTTAAATGATAGATTTAAAAATGAAATAATTAAATGGTAAATTTTTGAATTTATTTTTTATGTATCCTTTAAAATATATTAAAAGTAACTGCTGCCTTGTGGATAGATTATTGGTCTTATTACTAATGTCACATTAATGGTGAAAATTAAAAAAAAATTTTTTTAATCTATAATATTAATATTGAAATATATTCAAACCGAATACAAAATTAAGAAATTGCAATTCATAATTATGTATACATTTTTTTATGTTCATCAAAGCCTTTTAATTAAGTACCAGTACTAATTCGTACGATTTTAGAATTTCCTTTGAAATTACTTTCACGACAATAGTATATTATGATATCATTGTTACTCCAATTCTTTACTTTTAAGAAAAACTGTTCATGTGTAACAAGTATTTTAAAGACAAGATTAAATGACAATGCTTATTATTTACAGGCAAAGCATATCACACAATCCGTTCTATGATATGCTGGCCGCTCGGAAGAAAAAGGCCCAAAAAACAAACGTTCATTCGAAGGGTTAAAAGGATGCAAGGATCCATAATTCAAGAAAGATTGAGGGGCTAAATTCGCATCATTAAGAGCGACAATGGCGTTGTCACACACAAAATACTGCGTTGCTTTGTTGGGCTTCTCCGGGGGCTCTTCACACTAACTCTTCTCCATCGAAAATCGTTTTACTTGGTTACTTGTCAAAACTCGGAATATAGTTCAATGCCAAAAACGGTGGTACACACACGGTAGATCACTCGTAATGATACCACCAACCTACTGTGACCAAAATAAGATGCAGAGTTACATAAACTCATTTTTCTTTGTACATCAATGCGCTATTCGAGAAAGCATGACGAATACGATGCTGTCCTGCAATGTGACGTTTCTTTTATTTACGTCTGGCAAAAAATGAGAATATTTATAGCATATTAATGACCACGGAATCCTTCCTTTTCTGAAAATGAATCGCCAACTTATTTTTCGTTGTTCGAGATATTTTTTCATTGTACATTGTAAATGAACTTTACAATCGATTTTTTCACATATTCCAACGAATGTTATGCTAAATTGTATGCACTACGACCACATAAAATCACTACTTTGAATTTTCTTTGTACCAACTTATTTATAAATTTTCAATTTATAGAGGAATTTGTAATGCAGACTGAAGCTGCTGAACTGGGTTTATCGCGTTTTTTAAACTATTATAAAGTAGATATAATTGTAAATATAACTGATTATGTTTCAAAATCAAAGTTGTCTGCTTACAGATATTGTGAATTATAATTTTACAATTTTAAACAGAAACTAATATTTTCTTTTTCTTCTAAATTGAGAATTAATTTTAAATTCATAAGTAACTTTATATCATTGTTTTTTAAGCTTTAAATTAACTATTCAAAAAATTTCCAACTTGCAATTGGAAATAAACATTCTAGATGATAATATAATTCATGAATAATTATTTACTATAATTCTAATATTGAATCTTTCAAATAATAATAAATGTATTATCTTTCTTAATACATAATTAAATTAATACTTGATATTAAATTTATGAAGAAAAAAAACTTTAAAACATTTTCTATGAAATATAATTTTATAATCTTCAAATTATTTTATAATGTTCTTTATTAATACTCATTTTTACTAAGTTGTAGATAATTCACTCAAATCTTTTTCAACTTCAGTAATTTTGTATAACGTATAAATACCTACTGCTTATTAGAAAATACAATTAAGAATTGTAGATTTATAAAATATAATTTATATTAGTATTCTAAAATTTGAAATAATTTACTTTTCTTATGCATAAATTTAAATTTTAAAACATAAAAGTAAAAATTAAATGATATTTTTCTTGTTTATATGGGTGTAAATAAAAATGGTAATCCTTTGCTTAATTTAAAGAGTGGTAATTAAAATTTTGTGAAATAAAACAAATCATAAGTTATTCCTTTTGTCATTAATAAATTGGATATTTATAGTACATGATTTTTTATTAACTATATATGTTTGGAAAAAAGATTAAAGTTTATAAGTGCTATAATATCGACATTACTTTCATTATCATATAATTAAATAGTTTACTTGATTTATTGAACGTAAATTCTTCTCATCTATTTCGATTTAAATTTCATTTTTTATTTTTAAATCGAATCATATTTAACGAATATTATTTAAAAAAAAAATAAAAATGATTGATAGGCTTTGATAAAATAAAAAAATGTATACAAATTTAAAAAATTAAATATGAAACATTGTAATAGTCTTATATTTATTTCAGCAGATTGTATAGTAAATGAAAAAGTAATTAATCTTATTCTAGTAATTATTTTCATCGATATTAGAAAAATGCCTCTTATTATGACTGTGCTTTATTTTATTGTACATTATTTGTAAAGTATGATCTGATACATCAAACATGACAAAAAAATTTCCATTGAATCGTATACATGTTAATATCAATCCATATATAATAATAGTTAGACTTCATATCATAAGGATTACAATTTTAGAAATTTCTTAAGAATGAATAAGAAATAAAATGTTAGAAAGTTCTTAAGAATATGAGCCATACATTTGGTGTATTATTGTATATATTCATGTATTTATGGAAAATATGGCGAGATTATATAAATGATTATAAAATGTAATATCTATGTATAATTAGGTATAGATATTTTATTTGAAAAAATTGATTAATAAACAGTACTAATGTGATCGTGTATATGATGAAATAATTGCAATATTTACATATCAAATAATATATAATATTTAATTAAACTATAAACACTATTTATTTATGAAGAAAATAAAAGATCGAAAAGTTTCGAAATAAAATACGTATTTTAAATAATTGGTTGTAAATTTTTGTAGATAACATTGAGACATTGTACTGTTTATCGTTCAAACTAGTCGTAAGGGATGATCTATCATGCATATGCGAAATAAAAGTGAGAAAATACTTTTCACTTTGGTAATAATTGAAAAATAAGAATGTTGGACATCGAAAAAGCCTTACTAAGATATAATGAATAGTTGAAAACAAAATAATAGAATTATCTAATATCTTTAAACATCAATCAAAATATTGATAACTTAATCTCACTTTTCATTTTTTAATTAAGTATTGTCTACTTTATCTGTACAAATCTTATAAAAAAATTGATTTTTGCACTTTGTTTTGTAAAAAATAGTTGAACGTACAAGTAATAAGAATCAATTTTTTACTTCAATTTGGGCTTTTCTTTAAAAAATGTATTTGTAATTTTCAAAATAGAATTAAATTTATTAACCATGCATAGATATAATTTACAAATGAAAATTAAAAAATCTTAAATGTTACTATTCTTTTGTTGGATGTATGTTCGTGTCCTGTACATAAAGTATATATTTATGATCTATCTATAAAGTTTAACCAAAATTTATGTGATAGTTTAGTTGAAATAATAAGTAACTGTAACAGAAAATGATTTAAAACTCTTTCTGTTTTATAAATATTTAATATATTTATAAAAGCGCTTCCTATTAAACTTACTAAAAAATACTGTTTAATATTAAATATTCAAACTTTACTTTTGTATATAAGATAAGAAATCATTTATTAATTCATTGATTCATTTTCATTGAATGTAGGTTTGACACAGAAAATTCTTAGGCCTTGTTCTGATAAAATATTTATATATAAATCTTATTGGTTAATTGGTTAAAATTTATATATTTAACTTTACTAAGTATTACCATTGTAATACAGTGAAGTAAATAAAATAAATAAGTCAAATATCAATAATATTAGATTGTATAGTTTGCAGTTGTGTAGGCATAGTATAAAAAGTATTTAATAAGAATTTATTTGCTTCTATTAAATTTTGTAAAAATAAACTTTATATTTTCTAATTATTATACTTGATCTCAAGAAAATCATGAAATCTATAAAATTTAAACATTATAAGTTTATTATTTTATTTAATGATTTACTATAAGATTGTAAGATATACAATCCAAAAAACTATAAAGTTGAATGCGACATGCAGTATGAATCTCGCTGTAAATTATCAAGATTTTCTATAACAACTGAGTACTTTTCTTTTGTAAAAATATCACTGTTTTTATTTTTTACGTTTGATACAAGTTATCTTGCTTCGGTGTTTGTGTATTATTATTGCAGAGCCTAAAAAATACGAACAACATTTAATGCATAAGTGAATACATGTGCATGCATATGATTGCATATGTTTATGTTAGAATAAGTAAAGAGAGATTAGTTGCTCATTATGACACATACATGATCCTACTCTGTTATTTGTACAGTAAAAGTATGTGTTAACTATTTTTGAAGAATTGTACATTTTGCTATAAATTGATATTTTTATTTTATGGTTGTTATCATCTGAATAATAATAATAGTAGTAATAATAATGTGTATTAAATAAGAAACAAATAACTATTTAAACAATATTAATAAATAATATTCTTTTTTTAAGCATCATTGTTCATTTTTTATTGTACTAAAATAAATGACTAAAATAAGTAATTAAAATTAATATGTTAGAACAGTATTATTATTAATATAAAAAATCAAAATATCCAAAATTGCTTTTATTGTACATAAATAAATAATTTTAAATATATTTTTGGTATTTTCACATACATACAGTTTTATGTGACTATGCAATTACAATAAAAAAAACTAAAAAAATTTTTTTTAATGTATTAAATTGTAATTATATTTGTGTTAAGAATTAATTTAATTTTTTTTTTAACTTCGATAAAACATTCAAAATTTAATATTAATCTATTGTATTGACTGTTCCCATATTAAAATTTTAGTAAAGGAATATTTTAAATTTACAATATGAATTCTTGTAAATATTTCCGTGACAATTTCGCCAGAATATTTTATTAAAAAATACTTAATTTTTATTAGTTGATTATAAAATTTCTTATGTAATTCATCTAAAACAAAAATATTAAGTGAAAAGAAATATTACAATAATCATAAAATTTGAAATTAAAATAAAGTAGTTAAGTATTATAGTGATGTATAGTGATATACAGTGTAAATAATGGGAACAACTTTAAGATATTTGTATAAATAATATTGTATAAGCTTTTAAAAATCTATATTTCAGAAATAAGGCTATTTAATTGAAGATATATTTATAAAATCAAATTATTCCAAACAATTAATATATACGTTATAACAATATAAATATGAATTATTAGAAAATGTATACGGTCTTTTGTAATACTATTTTAGTTTTCAAATTTTTTACTTGCTACGATTACTTATTATTACTATTATTTTAAATTATATACCTATAATTGATACAATGACAATAAAATATATACAGTACAGTACATAATTAATTATTTAAATATATAATATAAAAACAAATGAGTTTTTATTTTAATAATATCACAAAAAAATATAACCATAAATTTAAATATGTGCCATAAATCTAAAAGTGTAAGTTGTCATAACCTTTCTAAATAATATAAATTTTAATTATGGTTTTTATTTCCTTATAGTTTCAATTTTAAGAATTTTATTTAATAAATTATATTAACAAAGCCATTATAAAATATAAAATAAAATAATTTTTTCATATCAAGAAAGTTATGCTTTGAGATACTAAAATAAAATTATAAAAACCATTTACAATAAGTACACACAATAAAGTTATAATATAAATATTAAATCGATATGTAAAAATATCTGTATTACAAAACAACTATATTATTGAGTAATCTACAATGAAAGAGAAACTAGATTGGCAGAATGTTTTTGTTAAAAAACTATTTTTAATTAAAAAGGACAAATTATTTTAAGTGTTCTAAAAAAAATAGTTTTATTTCTTTTAAAAATCATAAAACTTTATATAAGACCAAAGATAAACATTTTATTAAATAAAGATTTAATATAATTACACAAAAGTATGATGTATAAAGTAATTTATATTTTAAGTTACTTATATATGTCATTAATATTATTTTTATTTTTGAGTCAGGTATTAAAAAATAATTAGTAATTGTTTATAAATTAACAACCAATAGATTATACTATAATATTTAAGAAACTTCAAGTATAAAACAATAATTAATAAAATGATATAAAAATATATTTTAACGATAAATAAACATCTTAATAAATAACTAAAAAATCTAAAATAATTTCCAAAAACTTTGAATATAATTATAAATTGCTTCAAATTATTAATGCTATGACAATAGTTCAAAGTTATGTGTTCACCAATAAACTCTAAATTATAAATTTCTAAATTTTTAAATTATATCCGTCATTTGTTTTACAAAATGTTATAAATTCTCAGAACCCATATGAAATTTATTATAAATTCATTATATAATATTCATTTATTTTTCTTTTAAATTTAATATAAATATAAACATGTATTTTTATTTATTTTTAGCTTCAAAGATTCAATTATTCAAAATGCAGGTGCACATTGAATCCCATTTTATCTCACTTAATCCAACTGTATGTAATTGAAATTGTTATTTTTAATTTTTACTATTGTTCACCAGTTCAATTGTAATTAAAAAAAAAAGTAATTCAATTGTAATTCAGAAAAAAAGTAATAAAAAAAGTAATAATGTCACTGAAATGTCTTATAAAATAAAAAATTGGTCCAATAATCGAACCGTTATTATAAAATTATACTTCAATATAATTTTTGCTGAAATTTTCTTCAATAAATACTTATAAGGAATTATGCTGATTTTGTAATTGCAAGAATTAGATCAGGTTTGTGATTTTTAACCAAATGATCGATAATGTTTCCCACGTGTTATTGCAACTTGTTGTATAAATCATAACAATTTTGAAAGAGAAAGGGATCCTTTTTTTGATGAATGGTAAATAGAATGTACACAACCTTTAAAAAGATTTCAATCTGAAATAAAAAAAAAGGAAACAACTTACTAAAACACCTTAAGCAAAAGAAATGTATATAAAAATTTTATTAACTTCTGAGATCTGAATTCAACTTCATATTAAAATAATTCTAGGTTTTTTAAATTATACAATAACTCTATATGAAACTTCAATTGTTTATTAATTGAATGATAAATAATCTACTTTTTACTGCTATAGATTCTAATTAATTTTAAAATCTGAAAAAGGTAGATTTATAGAAAGAAATAGACTTTTATGCTGACTTGACTTTAAAATGACTTGAATATGACTTAAATGCTTACAATGTCTTTTTTATTTTGATTATAGATAAATAATTTTATTGATCTTCTGTGATGGTATAAGTATTAATATGTAACATTTAAATTAAATTTAAACTGGTCTTAAATAATTTTACTTTCTTTATACATTCATATCAATATTAAAAAAGCTACTTTATGTTAATAATAAAACTGTGTATAGACTAAATAATATAATCAAACTTTCATTTCCATTTACAAATAACTATAACTACTTATGAAGAGAGAGATATGCCTGTGATGTTTTTAAATTTTGCTACAAAGCCCACTAATTGTTAATAAAAATTAGTGGATTAAAGTATCGATAATTCTATGCTGAGTAAAACTATTACATTTATTAGTAAGACTTTTATCCTTCTCTCACTTGTCGAATAGATAATATATATAGTAGGAAGCATAATTATCTAGTTCTGATTGTTTCTTTACTAGAACTCTTCTTTTAGCTAAGTATACCACCTCACTCGCTTCGATCCACAGTCCCACTAAGTCCCATATTAAGTATTCAATGAGTAAATTAAATTTTCAATATTTTTATTTTTTCAAGATTTTTATAAAAAGTAAGGTACAGCAGTTATATAATATATGCTATTTTCTACGTAAATAAATCTTATTTTATGTCAAACAAGTTTTGTAAATTCACATAAAGTATGAGATCTTTATACAATTTGCATTTATCGTGTTTATGCGACTGTGCGCGCGTGTGTTAGTGTGTCTCATTCTTTTATAGATTGCGCAGTGATAAAACGATTTAATTTGATGAAAAATAAATATTATTAAATAATTCTTCCATTTCACGTGACACTACAATTATTAAGATTTAAATATTGCTCGTTCTTCTGTTTATTTTACCGCTTCGTATCTTTTTTTTTCTCGTGGAACTATTTCCTGTTGGTATCATCATTAAGTGACTGCCATCTGATGAGTTTTTAAGCATTGATGAATACATGATAAACATATGATACTCCACTTTTCTTTCAATGTATTAAACAAAAATGTTTGGCTATATAACATTTAATGGTAACTGAAAATGCATTAGTAGACTAGTTTAATCTGTTTATACAATACTAAAGTTATTTTTCATTTATATATGAACTTACTAATTTGGATATTATTAATGAAGGAGTAAAATAAGTTTTGGAAAATTAAACAAAAGAAGTTTTTATACCAATCAAATAAATTTACTCAGATTAATTATAATTTTAATTGACACAACAGAATATAACAACCTTTTTCCATTTTAATATAATAATTATTACACTATGGGTTATGAATTTAAAATATTGCCATGTTATTTCGGAAACAAATGTATTAAATTAAAATATTATTAAAGTATAAAATTAAAGTATTATTAAAGTATAAAATTAAAGTATTATTAAAGTGTAAAATTAAAGTATTATTAAAGTATAAAATTAAAGTATTATTAAAGTATAAAATTAAAGTATTATTAAAGTATAAAATTAAAGTATATGTTATTTTGGAAACAAATGTATTAAATTAAAGTATGTATTTAAAATATATTTTAAAAATATTTAAGGAAAAAATGTGTATTTCTAATTAACGTCTTTAATATGTGTTTTGATAAGTTATACAAATATTCTCTTTCTAACAAACATTTGTAAATTCCTACACACCACTCAGTTAAGGAAAAGAGTGAGACTGTGCGTGGAAAAGTTGTATGTAACAAAAGAAGAATCTTGTTAGAAGAGAGAAGGGAAAAAAATAAGACGATCGTCGATAAACTATAGACGCCAAGAGAAGAAATTTTCACTCTTCACCATATTAATCATATCACTCCAATGTTCGATTATGGTTTAATAAATAACATACAATAAATGTTAATGTTGAAATTATAAAGCACTTTTCTTTACAAATCGTTATTAAACAAAATTATAAATTTTGACAAAATTTTATAATTATGAATGGGATGCAAGACAATGATTTTTCTACTCTTATTTTGTACAGTAAAACATATTATTGCTATTAAAAAAGTATATCGTATGCTTATGGAGGCATATTCTATTCTTATTATATTAATTTATCTTACTCACTCTTTCGATTATTAAGAAAAAAAATTTAATATAAAATTTACATATTGTGTTATAAAAAAGAAGAAAATTATATTAAACAAAAATTACGTTATTTAACAAAATATTATGTTTAATAAAGACTATAAATTTTGTAGAACCGAAGAATTAACTTTGTATAAACAATTTATTATTAGCTTTCAACAGCTGTTTACAAAGAAATTATTTAAATTACAAGAATATAAGATTTAACCATACAATATATTGAATTTTAAATTAATTCCAGATATTGTTTCAGCATAAAAAAGTAACAAACTAATTGTGATAATGAAAAATATATTAATAAAACATTAATTTAATAACTGCTCGATTTTCAAGAAACTGAGCCTACGTTAAAAATATTTTCAATTTGTATGTATTTTTCTATAATATATTATTATATTGTTTATTTTTAATCATATATTTTTATACATTATTATATTTTTTATCTAAATATATTCTAATATAAGTATCGTTATATATACTTTTATTATTTAAACGAATATAAAATACACTAAGATATTTTTAATCAAATTTTAGACTTTTGAAAAATCAAAAATATTAATAAAAAATAAATTAAATGTATATATTCATATTTTTTGCTATCATATTCTTTCGATTGTTGCATATTTTGCGTTAATTAAATAATTAATAATATCATATAATTAATTCCATCTTAATTTTCCTGTAACATTATTAATTTTTTTTTTAAACTATAGTTGTAAATGTGAGGGGGCAATGTCTTATTTTATAACTTGTAAAAGTTTATAGATCGGTCCAATTAAAAATTGTATAAGGTTTTAGTTAAGCTAATATATTGATAATCATTTTGTAAATAGTTTGATAATCCTAAGTAAATGCCCGATTTAAGTATCAAGTTTTCGCATAACCATGATACATCACAGTAATTATAGTACAAGAACCTGTTAGATCTTATGTCGCTTGACTTTAAATAAAAATTTAACAATCCGTGTATATATTTGTTTGTAACTGATGTGTGCATTTTGTAATTAATCCTAAATAAAGTCTTATCTATTTCTTTAATACGTAGTATTAATTTCAAATATTTTGGAAATTATTGGAAGATATATTTTAATAACTCGATTATGCTAACTGAAGAAACAAAAGCATATAAAATTATAGAGCGATTATTGAACATGTAAAATAAAAATAATAAAGTAGGAATTCATTTTATTTAATTATTTATATAGATATTGACTTATATATAGCGATTATTGAACAGGTAAAATAAAAATGATAAAGTAGGAATTCATTTTATTTAATAATTTATATAGATGTTGACTTATATATAAGATGAGAAATAATTTGACAGTAAATAAACGCAAATAGTTTTGTTAATTTGAGGTAATTCGTACGAAACACCATACTTGCAATATTTAAATTTTCTGCCTATATATTATTTCATTAGGTCTTCCTTAAACCACTTGAATTTTTTAAACCAATCAAAGATTAATTAATACGATTTTAGTACTAGATGTGCAAATGTAATATCAGACGTTGCGCTCACTATGCTTAAGCATGATCGCGAAAAAGGAAGGGAAGGTGAAAGGCAGCGTCAGAAAGAAGCCTAAAAGTAGTAGCTTGATATCGGAAGTCGACAAAATTCTATTATAGGTAGAATGGAAATGCGCAGGTAATGCGAGACTTATTTTTAAGTAGACTCGCGTGGCTAGCAGTCACGCTCAGATAGTTGGTAATCAAACGACGCAGAGGAACAACGATTGTTGAAACACAGTATGCTGTCAGTTTCGAATCGTAAGAGGGAGGAAGTACTGTGGTAAAGAGATAGACACCTGTGGCGTTTGTAAAAATGGAGTGCCGAAGGTGTGTGCGTGTGACGGCGGCGCTTTTGCAGTCGACGTCGCTGTCATCTCGCGGCCACGGTAGAGCGATTCCGAGCAGCGGCAACGGCGCACATTATAGAAATTCCGCGAGCGTGACTTCCGCGGTCCAAGCCCCGACTTATCGGGCCTTCGTCACGACGGGGTACCGGATCGTCCAGTGTAGTGTACGTGCATGTGATACTCCCGTTATCAACACCATCCTGCCTCAGCTCCACAAATCGGAAAGCATGATTTTCTTGCTTTTCCTAGCAACTGTGCTTTTTGAATGCACCGATGCCGGGGACCTTCGTTACAACGGCGACTATCAAGAGACCGTCTTTCCAGGCTCGGTTTCGAAGACACGCGGATCCGCAGCTCCAGATAATCAGCTCGTGGTATTCTTTCATTGTATACGCTTTATGCGCGCTCTGTACTTTTGATTGCCAACGATTACCAAGGCGTCTCCTTTTAATTACCGTCTGTCCCCCTCCTCTTCTTCATTTATATTGTGAAAAAAGCTTTCTTTGCACTTTGATCCAAATTAGCGATTGTTTTTCGCGATAACTTTCAAACTGTCTTAAAAACTTGAACGCACATTGTTATGGTTTTAATACTGGGGATTCGCGTCAACTTGGTCTTGTCAAACATGACAAAACTAATTGATTACTTGTTCTTCGCCTACTTTTACCTCCAAGCAATCTTCATTAAGCTTGTAACACAAATGTCGCAATGTCGTTAATACCATAAAGATTACACAAAAAAACAAAAATAATTATTGATGTTGGTCGTAATGGTAAATTAATTTACTTTTCCTGTCAATGTATAATAAGCATTTCTAAATACCTCCAAAAGTATATTTTGCAATAGCAATTAATACGAATATTCTATTTTATCTTTCACATTAACTTACGAAATATTTCTGAAAATGAAATGCATTATCTTATGATTCGACGATAAATTATGTTAATAATTTTATATTTTACGTCTTTATGTAATTAAAATTAAAAACATTTTTAACCTCAAAATTAATGTAGTTAAATGTCTTTTTTTTGTTAATAAAAATTGTGTAAAGCAGGTTTTCAAAGAATAATGGGATTTCATTGTTTCATTAACCAGTTAACAAGATTAATAATTTAATTGAAGCATTAAATACGTATTTAAGATTATATTTTCTTTTACCAACACTATAACGAAAAATAATTTAGCCTTAAATTAGCGACTAAAAAATAATTTGATTTTATTTATTCATCAATCCATAGATAAATACATATGAGATGTACATCTTAAATACTTGCACGTAGCTACCAATTTTTTAGTAAACTAAATTAATGGAATACATTAATTAAAAATGACTACATTAATAAGATTTATACGAAATAGCAATTAACATAAATAGACGTTAATTTAATAGATATAACAATGTGCAATAGAACATAAATTTTCTCTCACTTTTGTAATTACGATTGCAAACATTATATCGAATTATTATTATTTATATTTTAATAAAAACATGCTTAAAATTTCTATTTAAATAATTTTTTGTTCATATGTGTATCTAACAAGAATTTAACAACGTATTCAGTAATGCTATTATGTCTAACAATAAAATACTTATATTAGTTTACATTTTATCTCTTATAATGGCTATTCAATAATATAACTAGTTTTATTTCAAATAAAAATAATTCAGAAAAATTGTGTCTAGATAAATGAAATTACCATAGTATTTACAGTAATTAGTAATACTTAAACTATACTTGCAAAAGAAAACTTAAGATATTTTAAATTTTGTAATACATCACTTAATATTTATGAACTACCAATTTAATCGGATAGTTTAAAACTTTTTTTTTGAAACGTTTAAACAGTAAAAAAGACACATAATATATATTTCATTCTAGATATTTTTATTATTGTGATAAATATTGGCATTGAATATAATTATCAGAAACAAATAAAAATTAGTCTTACAATACATGCATAATGTGTATTAAAAAATTTTCTTAAAAATACATATCGAAAATATTAATTCAAAAATTTTCATAAACTAATGTTTCTAATAAAATTCAGAAATTTAAAAACAACTTATTCACACTTTTTAATAAGAAAAATCTTATATCATTGAATACTACATATAATTACCATTACTACCATTAATCATGCTTTATTACATATAATTTATTACATATAATGCACATACACATAAATACACGCAGCAGCATATATGTATGTATATGTATATATCTGTATTATATATATATATATATATATATATATTTATTTATATACCAAATACAAATGAAATATTAAATTTATAAATTACTATATTTTAAATTAAGGATATTAAAAATAATAATGATATCAGTGATAAAATTGTTATGAATTAAAATTATCTTAACCATAGTATTATAGAAATAAACTTCTAGCAAGTTGAAATTGATCGATTAAATTACTACATATAAATATAAATAAATACGATCAATTGTATGTTTAAATATATTCTTTATAATTTATCTTTATTTAAAAAATACTTAAATCGCTATTAACTTTTAATAAATTTGAAATCTTATTTGCAACACACAGTGAAATTAAATATAAAATAATATTTCTACGATATGGTATGTCATTAATGTTTAAGTTAACAACGTTGAAAAGAAATATACGTTATTTTAATGAAAGACTAATAAGGATAGTTAAACTTTCAATTTTAGAAATTGAAATAACAATTCAATTTAATATAATTTAATTTTTAATTTAATTTAATTTAATTTTAACAATTTAATTTCAAATGTTCAAGAAATCTTTATATTTAATCTCTAATGAAAATGTTGTAGTTTAATCTAAATTATTTGCTTGAGATAATTATTAGATGTAGACTTTATTTTTCGATTTAATATTTTTATATATAATGTATCATTGTAAATATATTGTTCTTAGTGAATTAAAAATTATTTTATATAAGTAATGTGATTTTTTTAATGATTGCAACTATATAAATTTTTATAGTTATATTTAAATTATTTGTATACAAAAATAATAAAAATACTTAATACTTAACATTATTCAAGATTAAATGTCTTTACTATAGCCTAACATGGAATAAATTTTGTAAATTTCTTGTTTATACTTAGCAATTATACAAAATGTCATTGATACTTTATTATAAAGAAAAAATATAAACACGAAGTTCTCTTTATCCATTATGATATATAAGAAGTTGAAGCTTTGTTTAAATGAAAAAGGAGAACTTGCTCTTATCTCGCCATCGTGTAATAAATTATATGATAATAATTTTTGTTTTAAACCGTGACTTTTCAAAATATTCGTATTATATTAGTGTTTGTACCATACATTATCTCATAATACTTGTTAATTAATACTCTTATACAGAAAAGGATCATTTACTTTAAAATCTTAAATATATTTCTGATTTCTCATACTGCCTTTGTGATTATACTTCAAGGTTTTTAGCATTTAACATACGAAAGTCAAACTCACCAATACTTATATTGATCACATATTTTTTAATTAAAAATTACTTTCCATAAATTTACTTGTCATAAACGTGATCGCGCGCATGCTTACATATGCGTATGTGTATAAAAAAGTTATTAAAAATATATTTTTTATTTTATTTAGATATTTTAGTTATTTAGTATTTCAATTTTATATTATTATTATGGAGATTTATAAATTTCTTTCACTCTTAAACGTATTCTTCATAATTTAATATATATAATTTAAATATATATAAATAGAATATAAATATATAAATAGTAATATCGAATAATATACAAAAACATAATTTATAAAATATGATTCGTTATATATATTAATATTTATAATTTTTATACTTTTTTTTAATCATATAGTAGTGCTTTATAAATTTTATAATTTCTGTATCCGATTATTTTACTTCGATAATCATTTCACAAATTGCCAGTACATATGATTTTTTTTAATTACGACAAGAAATATTGAAAAATTAATATTATAAATACTAAATTTATAACATAAATTTATATGTATACATCTATTAGATAACCATGCATTCTATTTATGTAGAAAATGAATATTAATAATTACAGAACGACTATAAATTTATTATTTAATGAAAGTTTTTCAAAAGATTTACGGTGATCAAAATATAAATATTTTATAAAATCGTTTTTATGTTAGTTATAATATTTTTAATTAAATGATATTCGTCTTGAAATGCAGTAAATTTCATAAAATAATGTTAAGTAAAATAAATTATTTATAAATACCAGTATTTTAGAAAATGACTGAATATATCTTATTCACACTTGAAAGTATGAAGTATGATTGTTATATTTAAAAATAAAAATTGTAATCGTCTAAGTGATATAAATATTTTATTTTTATTTTAGAAATGTTATTTATTAAAAGAAAAAAATGTTTTAAAAAATTCATAAATTGTAGATTAACTGATATAAAAAAATTCATAATTTAAAAATTTTCCAATTGAAAATGATTTATCTTAATACTTAAAGACTATTTTCAATTATAAAATTATTATAAATAATACTTGGATATTTTTTAAATTATGTCAACCTTCATATCATAATTTTTATGAAAATTTAATATAATAAACATAATTTTACTAATTGTATTTGTTTGATTATATTTATTGCAAATATTATTTATGTGAGTATCAACAAACCATTTAATAAGTACAAAATATTATAAAATTGATAAACAATAGAATATTAAAGATTCTTATAATGAGAATATTGATATAAAATATTATCCATTTTAATGCGTTCCTGAAATTTAATTAAAAGCTATTAGTATTAGTATTTTGCAACTCTAATTGTTATTTAGTTCTAAGTAACTTATCTTATACGATAACTAATATCCATTTTGTATTACAGAATACGGAGCTTGATAATTTAAAAATTTTTATATAAAAATAATTTTTAAGATTGAAAAATATTTTTAATACAGTATTAAATAATTTTTGGAATAGTGAGCAATGAAATGAATGAGTATTACAAAAATAAAATTTCTTTTTATCTTAGTTTCTAACTGTTTGCAAATTTCTATTCCTTATTAACATCTTTTTAATTACGGATAAGATATTAATAATTCTTAAATTATTAATATCATTATGTAAATGACCTTATCTATAGTCAGTACAATATTAGTGTGGATTTTTGTGTAAATTTGTGTAGGAAAATTGTGTCGGATGCCTTTGATACATGTCTTTTACCTGTATATAAACTAAAGTGAAACAATCCGTAAATAAGAAAATTTGACAGTCGACGTTCTAATTAGTGCGAAAGTGATACAAAAAGCTACAAAAAGATACAAAAATGAGAAACAGAAAATGAATTACTCCACCCTGATACGCTCTTTGTCAAATCACTGAAATTATTACAAACCATTAACAATCAACTCATTTCACGACAATTTCCTTTGACAAAAAAAATAAATCGTAGCTTCTCGACTTTGGAATTCGGGCATTATTATTATTCTTGTCTTCATCGTCTAAAAGTATGCAATACACTAAGCGTCTCTCTACTTATTACTTTTCTCTTCTTGATGACTTTGGAGTACGACTTAATATTAACACTACCTCATATCCTCGACATTATTGCCTTACTACAGTGACTTTCATCGACACGTAGACTAATGCATATAATCCAGACGAAAAAGACAATGCGAACGCTGATATCGCATATCAATTAAATACTTAATAAAGCTTGGTATACATATGCATGGGCATAAGTACCAGATCAAGGTATGCTTGCATTGTTTCACCAATCACATAATTTGAAAATTTTCTTTCGCCTTACTTTATTTTCAATCTTTACTCCTTATTTATTATTCTTTGAATGTACTTGCATTTGTCCTTGTTGACAACGATTTTTTCATATTCGATTTTGTGCCAAAATAATTAGTTAATAAAGTTTTTAAAATTGATCTGTGTACTAAAAGTAGATATATACCATGTATATTAGTATATATTTTATATATACTAGTCTTATGATATATTAACACATATATATATTAGCAGCTTCTCTACTAGACATACGACTTTTGCGATTCGTTTTTCATAATGAAATTTTTTTAATTCGTCAGATCTATTATCGTTTTTATTAATGCTTATGCATCATCTAATCTCTAGGAAAAATAGATATTATTTTGATATTTGAATGTTTGCTTTAAAAACTATTTAAATATTGTATAGAGAGTATTTTAATTTTAATTTAATAATAAGTAAATAAGTTATAAAACAATTAAGAGTATTCAAAGGTGATAAAAATTCAAATGATAAAGATTAATTTAAAATCCTGCTGTCTTGATAATTTATCTTTTATTACAAACTATTTATTTATATACTATACAAAATTTATTAATTTATATTTTAATTTCACTTGATATAGTTTGCATGGGTATTCAGCAAATCGGTTTTTAAAATCGTAATACTTGCGAGTCATTATTTCAAATATTTTTAATTATAATCGAAAAAGTGTAAAATATAATAAAAGGAAGAATACCACTTTGATAATGTATGTAAAAATGACGAATCAATTGCTATATTAAATGTATAAGATATTTATTATTATTTTATAGGCTACAGCCATCGATAATTTTATGCATATGTGCTAGTTGATTGTTGTATTAATGAATTAATGAATTTACTCTACGATATTCGATAAATTATCAATTTCTAAAGTTAAAAATTAACGTTAATAATTACTCAACTACATATACACATTTATTTATGAAAATCTTAGAATGTAGTCAATAAATTGTAAGATAATATTTTTATCAACGCTTCATCAGAATAAAAAAGAATTCGAATTCATGCGAAAATCTATAAAAAACAGATTACTACTTATCAATAACGTTCTAAAAGATAATAATAAAAAGTTTTGCTGTGAACCAGTCTAAAATATATAATCTATTATATAAATCTATAATAAATGTTTTAATATTTTAATGAAATTACTAATAAACTTATAAACAATTTTTATACATGTATTATATATATATATATATATATATATAGTAGAAATATTTTATACTATATTTTATTAATAGTTAAATAAAACTATCTTTTGTTATATATTACATATAGATAAATAGACCAATTATAATAATATTATACTATATTTGTAAATTAATTTACTTAAAAAAAATAGTAATAAAATTAAATAGTACAATTTTCAGTATAACATTGTTAGTGCAATAATCATATTAAGCATTATAATTTAATATATAAAGAAAAATAAACACATAAAAAATAAGTTAATTGAATTTAGAAATTATTAATTTTAAAGATTTCATTATAATTTAATGATTAACTATTAATTTTGTTTTCAGGTGCCTTTGGAATTGGCAAAAAAAATTAATATGATTCAGTCTGATGAAGAATTTTTTAAACTCATTAAAGTCACTCCAAATGAATTATTTTATTCGGTTAAGCGTAAGTACTCAACATTTTTTTATTTGTATATTTTATATATCTTTATCCCTCAAATAAATTATTTTTATAAGAATGATTGTTTAATACTTAAAATCGAATCATAAATATTATCATAAATATTATCCGATAACGTTATTCAATTATTCATATTCATTAAATGAATTAGAATCCAATATAGTAATATTCATTCATTGAAATATCAAAATGTATCTCAATTTTTTATACATAAATAATATTTTATCACATATATTATTTATCGTTAAATGTATTTATTCCTATACAATAGGTTTGTCTATAAGTTAAAATAAAAATAATATTGTAGATAATTGACTAAATGTTACTTGTAATCGAATAATCATAACATGCCTAAATTATGATGATTAATTTTTAATTAAAGAAAAATGATAGCTGATAATGTAAAATATTTGTTTCAAATATTTTTTTGCTGCATTTCTAGTCATTCAATTAACTAACCTACACGGAAAATCTATTAATAAGGGAAATGTGAATGGCATGATCGTGAAACATTTTTGGATCATTGCAATATCAACCTTTTACATTTTTTATTGTGTACATTGAAAATAATACTAAATAGATTTAATCCAAATTTTAAATTTACAACTTTAACAAATTCTTCATACATAATGTAAATAATTTTTAAATTGAGAAATTCTATTCAATGTAATATTAACATGTTAAATATAACACTAGACCAGCGATACTGGAAATCAAATTATTAAGTTGATTTCCCATATACAATTATTGTAATTAAACAATTTAGAAATAGTATATTTTTGAACAGTAATTATTTTCAAACTTTGTTGAGAAATGCAAATTAATACTATTTATTTTAATTGTTATTTAATGCTTACAATGTTTAAGACTAAAAATGCACTGAATGACTGATATAATGAAAAAAATAATATTTAGAAATATTTAAAAAGTTGTGTTTCAAAATTTTTTAATAATAAATATAAATATATATGATTTTATCTTTGTATCAAACTTTATCGACGATAAATGTGCTATTATTACGTGATTAATAGAATTTACTATCTATTAAAGTATAATTGTAATTAAATAATATTTAGTTAGCGATAGTTATTATTATAAAATATGAAGTAAATATATGCGTAACACCTTCGTCGTACATAGAAATATATTCGATGAAGAATTTAATAAATTATTGACAATATTTCTATTTAAAAGTATATACCGATAGGTGATTGAATAGTAAAGGAGCTGTAGTAATTCAGTTAAATTGAGTATCCTATAATTATTCACTATTGGCATATAGAGTGTAGAAAAAGTTACACAAGGAGAAAAGGTATTACAAATTTACGCACTTACTGAAACATTTAAAAACTTATTCGAAGAAACATGAGCACCAGATATTTTTTATAATTGTAAATTATAACAAAAGATTTTTTACAATAAAATAGCGGCACGAGAAGATCCAGATTCGGATAAAGCGAAAATAAGGCCGAGAAAGTAGAGGCCTCGCATGAATAAAATAGTGTTAATCATTTGCAATAATATGTTGTTTGAAAAATAGTTACAGATCGATTCGGTGGGGCGGAACGATCTAGCCCTATTAAACCAAAACCAGCGATATGCACGCCCGAGCTACAGGTTGTACCCGTCAAGGAAAACCCGGATCCGGGAGCAATTTACTTCCCCAACTGCATACGCATAAAACGCTGCGGCGGATGTTGCAACCACGAGCTTCTTTCATGCCAAGCCACAGCTACCGAGATACATAATTACCAGGTATTTATTTTCGCTTTTGGTCTTGTGTAACCTCTGTGCAGTTATATGACAATTGCGGCATTCAGACCGTCTAATCTGGTACACAGCTTTATCCGATCATCAGCTTGCAAACGCATTATACCTTATTCTAAGCATTTTGATTATTTTTTTACAATTCCAGTAATTCAAAAACTAATACTCGGTGTCTTAATATATCTACAATTACAATTATCGTACTTACATTACTTAATTACAACCGATCATTTTCATTGTAAAAAAAGTGATTTAACTTCCACAAAACTGTGTTATATAAAAAAAAATAATATTCTTTATTCGTAATTAAATAGACGCGGATAGTCGCGTAATACCGATATCTAAATTGCCAAACTCGAATAACGTATGTGCGTCTATATAATAAGTATAATCTAACAACATAATTAACGAATAATCCATACTTAAGCTTGTATAAGCTAATTTTCTACTTTCTATAGTATTAATGTTGTTATATTTTCAATGCAATGTCTTTAATAAATGAATTTTAATCAATTAATAAATACGTCGTAGATCTAATAAAAACCATACTTAAATCAATTATTAATTAGAAATTAATTGCATATGAATTAAAACAAACGAATATACACGCATCTATTTCAAACATTCCTATATACTTATAAATAAATTACCAATTTGATTCTTTTATATTTTTATATTTTATTTTATATTTTAATAGTAGAGCATATATTTTATTTGTACAAGCTAATAAAAAATTCGCGAATATAAAGCAATATGATTTGCACAATTGGGTAAAAATTAATGTAATAAAAGATATAGAAATGTTTAATTCAAACTCTTGTTACACATGATTTCAGATTCACGTGACGAAAATTGTGGAAGACTTGGGACAATACAACGTCTATAAAGAAATTGTGCCATTGGAGGAACACATCGAATGCTTTTGCGGTTGCAAAGTAAATGAAAATGTAAGAAATATTTATTTAAAAAAAAATTCCATTCTATATTCATTTCAATATTTTCAATATTATATATCAATTGAATGCATTCAATATGTAGTAATCTTTAAGTAATCTCATTTCGCAAAAAATTGTTCTACATATAAAAGTACAAGGGCTATTTTTGTAATAAATTCTATATTTCAAAACTAGTTAGTTTCTTTTAAAATCAATACTTTTTTATAGCCGTAATTACTAACTTTCAAAGTTTTAAAAAATATCGATTTCTTATCAAAAGTAAAAAATTAAATAAGAATTCTTTTCAAAATATCTATTTATCAAATATCTGTTCATCAGATATAATTTCTATATTGTTATTAAAGTTGTTTTGACAAATATTTTATGCATACACAAATTTTTTATTATTATGCTATTTCCATTATTATGTATTTATAATTTTATATATAAAAAGAAATTCGATAGTATTGTTTAATATTACCACTGTAATAACTTATAAACTAAAGCTAAAATATTCTTGATTATCAGGTCATTATCTTTATCATACATTATTTTCTAATTATGTATAATTTTTAAGAAATACAAAATTTTTAAATAAATAATAATTTATTAAAAACATTATACGGTATGTGTAAATTTATGAATATGTACAATTATATATATTATTATATAATATATCACCGTATCCAATTTTGGGAAAATTGTATGATATAACTATTTATATGTATATTTATATTTATATATAAATATGTATATAAATATTTATATATAATTATTTATATATATAACTCTGCTATTATTAATATTAATTATATTATTATTAATAATATAAAATGAGATTTTATATAATATAATATAAAATAATATAATAAAATAAGACCTTGTAAACAATGCATTTTATATTATGAGTTCCTAATAGATTTATCATTATTTTCATTTATCATTTAAATAAATTGAAAATTCACAATCAAAGTACTTGCGCAATGGTAATAGAAATAATTAATCTTACCTTCAGAAGAGAACGCGACTAATAGAAATAACCTATTTTAACGATTAATTAAGCCTAGTGTAAAAATGAAATCTATGGTAAAATTGTTTGAAATTTATAAAGATATTTTTGAATAGGACTGCACTGATAAGCAGTATTACAACAAAGACGAGTGTAGATGTATCTGCAAAAGATTAGATGAAGAAGATAAGTGTCGCCAGCACATAGAAAAAAAGTACTGGAATCCAGACCAATGCTCCTGCCAGTGTCGTAACGTGGAGGAATGTTCTACCGGTTTTTACTTCGATCATAATCAATGCAGGTGTGAGCACGAGAAATTAAATTATCTTATTCTTGTGCGAGCACATACGTACTCGTATAAACGAAGATTTCCGAATATTTTCATGAATTTTAATGGCACCTACTAACTGCAAACAATTGCACATTCTTTTCTTGCTACGAGTGACTCATTAAAGAAAATTTTAGACAAAATCATAACTAAACCATTAAATTTATACAATATATAAAAGAATATTAGTATAAATTTTATACACATTTTATTTTGTTTAAGTATGGTCATGAAACTTACATTTTTACATAAAAGATCGTTATTCCTTTTAATTAAATTTAAATTTTAGAAATATATGCAAATGATATGTGTTAAATGAATGAAATAATACATCTATATAACATTTTTATTTCTTGTTTCATCACTTATGAGCGAAAGCCTCGGTTGAGACAAGTTTGTCATAATATATGATGGATAGAAAATTAAATAATCCAAATTTTTATTTAATAAAATAATATATTGTTTCAAAACGTAGAATCTGCGAAAATTAATTAGAATTTATTAAATTTATCAACATATTTTCAAATAATTAGTAAATAATTAGTATATTTCTATACGGAATCCATGCATGATTTGCTACATACGAATCCACAGTATTTTGTAATTTCTGTAAATATTGGTTTTATTTTAAAAAGTAACGTAAATAAAAAATTTTCACGTATTTCTACTATTAATCATAAGATATTCTAAAAATAAAATTTCTTAAAAATAAAAATTCGTAAATAATTAAATAATACAATAGTTAACATGTTATCTGGTGTCAAATTCATTAAAATTATATTCATTTAATTTTTGTAATACAATATCTAGCACACAATGAACTGATATTACAAATAGATCTCTCACTCTGTACATATAAAAAGATAATAAAATAGGTTGTAATGTATTGATAATTGATATACTTTATAATAATACTAAAATTTCAATCATTTTATGTAAAGTTTGTTTAAAGTTTCGTAATAAGTATTTTAAAAAATTATAACTAAATAAATATATGTATTATTGTTGTTGTTGTCATCGTCATTAAGGTCTAAACGAACTTATATTGATGATACAAATAATCGTTTAACATTTATTAATATTTAGTATCTCGTGAATCGATTAAATATTGTATGTGTTTAAAGCTTTGATTTAAAATATTTTATTAATATTTTCACTATACAACAAAATCATTTAAATCAATGTAAAACCATTTATTTTTTCATTTCCAAATTGCACGATCTTTTCATTTCCAAATTTCAAATAATGATAAAAATCTATAGAGAAACTTTTTTTATTTTATCTCTATCGTGTAAAAACATTTTTAATTAAAGTTATTTTTGAATTTGTAATTCGGAATTGTTTATTAAAAATTAGTAAAAACTATTGTGTGACAAGGCTTTACAGATATGCTATTTACTTCTTTATTGAATTTAGTTAAAAACTAATAAAAATCCGTAAATTAAAGCTTTTAAAGAATATAAATATTTTATCATCCATTCAAGTGGTAAATGAAAATTTTTTAAATATCCTATTTATGCCCTCAATAAAAAAACAGCATGCTAATTAAATGTATAATTGGATGAGTGGATGAATGTTCATACAGATGCTGGGATAAATCAACATATATCATGGATACCGAAGAATAAAATTTTCACGGCAAATTAATAATTCAATTTCAGTTGCAAAATTCTGCCATTGTCGAGACATTGGTTCAACGATGAGAAAAGAACCGGTTATAACTTCAAGCAACCTGGAAAACCTAAAGAATCACCGCCAGTCATTGTCACCTTAGACGTCAATGATCCAAGAAGAAAGCATAAAGATGAACCTTAGTCCAAATGATTTTGAACGTTCATTTTTACAGTGGAAATAATTATATATACAAATATAAATTTTATAACGTTTTTGGCAGATTTTGATCATTTATATGCGAATTTTGTACGTATATAGATATAACTACCGATTCAAAATTTTGTACAAATATTGTAAAAACCATTTTGTACTTTAAAGTACTTAAATTATATTTAATTAAATCAAAATATCTATTAATTTATTCGCGATCGTTTTTTTTTAAGTTAATGCGTTTATAATTAAGTTTGTAAATTATTTATACGTGAGATTATTCTTCTATGACACGTTTATACAAATCTACCAATGCATATATGTTAATCACTAAATTATTTAAAATTATAAATATTCATATATTATATAAAGATGAAGTATAATTATAAAAGTGAAACTTCAACTAATGTTATTTTATTTTGATTCATCATATAAATAAAATAGCTCTGTATTTATCACAAAATATGTTTTTCTCCGTTTTATTGTAATTAAATATAATTGAAATTGTTTATAGAAAATAAATGTATCACTAAAAGGAATATGCAAATAAGAATGGGTAAATTTATTGGTACATGGATATCTTGAAAAAAATTTATTTTCAAATATATTCTTAAATATAATCAAATAATTATTTTTATCATTTAAATAATAAATATAGGTGTAAAAATGCAAAGCTATTCGAGTTGTATATTTTACATTGCATAAAATTTTATCGCGACTCAGTTATGTACAAGGACGGACTTGTTAACTATCATGCGATCATATATCAAACTGAGCAAGTAATTGCACTTGTAAATATTTAAATATACAAGATTTTTATGCAACGTTAACTAAACAACAAAATGATTTTATGCAACTGATTTACGTTACGTTACAATTCCTAATTTGATCGATAATTTATAATTGAACAATCGATCCGTTGGCATCATCTACTTAATCCTCTAGTGTATTGTGTCTTATATTAAAAAGCATCCAATTTCTTACTATAACAATGCCTGTAAATAAAATATTTTGAATTATTATTCGTATATTAAAATTATTTATTTTAATTATTGTTATAAGGCTCATTTTAATAGATTTTCTTTAATTTTTAATATTACGAATATTTGAATTTATACGTTAAGATATTTGTCTAGAATTATAGAAACAATACTTAGTTCTAATATTAGTTATAAATTAGTTTAATATTAGTTATAAATATTAGTATAAACTTAGTTCTAATATAAAAATAATAATAATTTATAGCGTAATTACATTTTTATGAAAATTTACAATTAAATAGTTAAACATTAATTTGTATAAAATAATTAAATTTTTAAATAAAAATTCATATTAAAATTAATAATTATCGTTTTCTTTAAACTTTATTATAGTTAAGTGCAATTTTACTTGACTATTTTAAATTCTTAAAACTTACTTCATTCATTAAAAAAATTATGCAACAGCTACTAATATAAGTTTTCTTATACCTTGCACTATTTTTTTAAATTAAAAAATTTTTAAAAAATTTGTAATTATTCGAGGTTCTACCATTGCCTTTAAAATTATAAAATAGCTGATGTAATATAAATTATTGTATAATATATTAATCTTTTAAGGATTATAAGAATTCAGCACTTAAATTATTTGTATAAGAATAACATAAGCAAAGTTTTATACAAAAGTAAATAATATAATAAACTCTGTTCTCGAATAATATATTTATTCCCGAATTAACTCGAATGTAAACTCTCCTCAAGCTGGTGTGGGGAAAAGGCACATAGTAGAAGGGGAGAGATAGCAAGGTAGAAAGAAACGAAGTCGAAGAAGA
>JAPYYT010001223.1:0-36137 GCA_030522565.1 Ceratosolen corneri
AGGGGGGTGGGGGCTGGGAGGGGTGGGGAAGGCTGGAGGAGAATAAACGAAAGCGAGACACATGAGAGAGAGAGTGTGTGTGTGTGAGAGAAAGAGTGTGAGAGAGAGAGAGAGAGAGCGCTTGGGAGTGACGAGGGGCGGAAGAAAGTGGGAGAGGAAAGACGCTCTTCTCCTAGGTATCGTACGATAACGTGTCCGTTTTTTCTTTATTATATCGCAATGTATGGTGTATCTCGAGGTCTACTGGTGAACGCTTTGGCTGCAAATTATGTACCTGCAAGCAATTTCAGAGATGTATAACGTCGAGTGATTAATTGGGCGCACTCACGCACGCGCGCGCGCGCACGACATTTAGCTTTGCAATCGATGAATGTGTCCGCTTAATTTATTCGATTCCAATAAACAGATTAATAATTTAGCTTTGCATTCGTGACGTGTTGCTCTTAATAATATAATGTCGATTGCGATTAAATAATAGTCGGGAGTCGGATGGCTTTACTAATGCTTAACTCGCTACTCGTAGTTGGCTAAGTGAAATGAGTTCTCGCAAAAGAAATTTTTTACCTTACCTATATCGAGTCAAAGTATCTGACGATTTAAGAATACGAGTAGGCCAATCGTGAAATCATAAAAAGCAGCGTCATGAAGCTAATTGTCGGTCTCATCGCCGATCCTTTCACTGAAAAAAAGACAAACAAGGAAAAGAAATATTTATTTATCAAGTTGTATAAATAAAGCCACTCTCATTGTTTCGTTTTGATAACGAATTTCTTCTACACGGTACACGTTGGGGCTTTAGTTTTATGATATGACGAAACTTTTCGAAACGTGAAAGTGCTCTATCTATTGCCCAATGCATTAAAAATTTATCTTTTATCAACTTACCACTTTCCGCCTCGCCGTCCTTGTACTCTGTCAAAACAAAAAGGAGAAACAAAGACATTTTAATACAATTTTAATACCACGTGCACGTCATTTTGCCTGCCTATAGAATGCTTCGCCCAGTATTTCTTTTTCAATTTTCAATCGACGCAATTCCCCTTATCAACATTAAACCGCCAGCCACACTTACACACGTCATATAGGAATACGCGATTACATAATTATTGCACGGCCCTCGACAACGACCGTAATGCAATTATAATTACGTGTCCCAATGATATTCGCCAAGGTAATAATTATCGAGAATAGCGATTATCGCGTTCTTTACCCTTTACTACTTGCTTCTCTCTTACTCTAAAGGATAATTAATTCCCAAATGGCTAGTCCGCCCAGGTCACACTCGACCCCACTTAATCTCCATTCATAAAACAACCAAATTATTCCTCAAAAACAATTCCCGACAGCATTCTGCAAAAGCACACAATGAAAACCCCACTGAAGTTTCCCACTCCCGATAATCCAACTCGAGCAGTCGCCCCTCACCTCCGTCAAACTTCTCCGGCTCCGAGAAGGGGCCCCACTTGCTCATCTTGTCACCATCCGCGTGCTCCTCGTCGTTGCGCGTCCTCAGCTTCACCTCGTACTTGCCGGCCGCGATGCCGCTGATCCTGCCCTGGACGATGTGCGCCTTGCCGACGCTGCTCACCACCTTCTCGTCGAGACCCTCCTGCCAATTCTGCTCGCCCTTCCTGCGGTAGAGGATCTACAAGGACGAGAGAGAGAGAGAGAGCAGACTTTTAGCGACGCTCAAACAAGGCTCGGATCGAGGCAGAGGATGTCAATGTTTCCAGAAGCGTTATTTATAATTTCCCACCCACCCCCCTCCCTGCCCCCACCTGAGAGGGATGCTCGCGAGCTTTCGAGAAGCGATGGGAAAGGATGCTTGCCAGGGAATAATTTGCCGGGACATTTTCCTGCTCGCGCCTCACCTCGGCTTCGACGATGGGCTTGTAGCTGATGACGCGCCACTGGAACTGGATGGAGTCGTCGATGACCTGGCCGGACTGGAAGAGCGGCTGGTCGGGCGTGTCCCGGAGGTTTATCGGGGGCCCGGTGGCGTTGCCCAGGTTGTTCCAGGCCCTGCACTGGTAGACCCCGAGGTCGCTCTTGCTCGTGTCCTTGATCGTCAGTACGTGCTGGCCCTTGTGCATCGAGCTCTTGCTCACGCGGCCGTCGTGGTTGATCTTGTGGCCGTCCTTTAGCCAGTGGAGCTTCGTCATCGCGGGGTGGGAGTGCACGACGCAGGTGATGTTCGTCTCGGCGCCGAGGCCCGTGTAGTAGCTGTCGACCTCCCGCAGCCGATCACCAATTTGCGCCTTCTCGTACTCGATTTCCGGTATGTCTGCGAGAGGAGGACCTGTTATTATTATCCGAGATATCCGAATACATAAGCAATTTCACAACCCGACGCTCCGCGTCTGTTTATTCGTCTATTGAGGCGTCATCGAGGGCATGAATTGCCGACAACCACGTAATAATTAATCACCTTTTTAGCCTAAATGCCCAAGCTTTAATCTAACCTTCAATCTGCCTCCCAACCCTGACGCTTTCACCCCTCACTTTCGACACTCACGAATGAAAATGTATATATAAGGGATGTAACTTACGCTTAACTCGTAATTTCAGATGCTTAATTATTGGCTTTGTTGCTCCAGTCTCGACGAGACATTGGTAGTCACCAGCTAAATGTCTGCTCGCATTGCGAATGGAAATGTAGACGGTGGTAGGGGTTTCGTGGTCCACTCTTAGTCTGCGCCCCTGTTAGGAAGATCGTGGACGTTTAATTATTTAATATTGTAAAATGACGAGGCTAAGAAACCGATGTAATAATTGTTGCACTTGGCATTATCCGTGTGTTGGTCTGCTCACATTACAACTGCATGCAAATGTAACTGCATGCAAATGTAACTGCGTGCAATAGTTTCTCGTAAATTTGCATCTGATTATGATGTTATAAGCGCACGTTCTTCCACTATAAATCGGCTATGTACTTTGGTTGTTTATGAAAATCAGTCATTTAACTTTGCTTCAAATAAGAGATATAAAAATTCTTTTCTGATTATTCCGAGTACTTTATAGCTTGAGTAGCATAAGTTAAGTCACGAGTGTCACAAAATAAACTCGTTTGAGCCTCAACGCAAGTCAACAAAAACTCGAGATTTACATTAAAGCGAGATGGGTGTATCTGCTTTGAATAGCCATAGATCTATAATAGTGTGTGTGTACTTGATGGCCAGTTGTGTCGATATCCACATATTTGTAGACGTAACGAAGTTTTTCAGTTTTTTAAAGCTTCGAGGTGCCCATCACCTCCAAATCTTCTCTACATTCTCTCTTTTATATATTCCCTCGCCTTTTATTTATATCGAGAGAGGTAGCAAATGTAATACTTTAGAGTGCTTTAGAATTGGTACTTCGAATTCAGGATAATTTACGAGAATGCTGGCTTGTTACATACACCGATTGTCAATAATATTTTTACTAATATAATTATAATATGATTGTTTATTTTCACGGAATTTAGGTCAACGTTACGAAGAATAACATCTCTACCATCAGGTCGAAAACTTTCTTTATTGAATAATATTGATTCAAAAAATTTGAATATGCTTATTTAAAAGTATATACTCATTGATTTATTTACTCATTTATTACATATATATTACGTTCAGACACGATGCTCTTTTATAGATAATCTATACAATTTTAGAATGAAAATTATCTTTGGGTCTTGTGGAACCCGACTACACGGCCCCCCCCCCCCTAACACTCAAGAAACATCATTGTACAACTTTACATCCTTATTAATGTGATTTTAACCTCATGAATACGCCTACGTGTTTATAGTAATGATTTTGTAACGAAGTTGGCTTGTCTCGTTGGGATGAGTGTTGCTAATGAGCCGATGAAATGCGATGAAATTTATTGCTCGGGGATTTCGATGATTATCTGGCTTAAATTGCTTATACAAAAGGAGCAGGGCAAATGTATCTATGAGATTTGTCGGATATTTGTCGAAAATCATTGTCCATATTATTGCCAATGGCATTATCATTTGCATTATCATTCGTAGGAGAATGAGAGATTTTACTTACATTCCAATATCTACTACAGAGAATATAATTTGTAATATTGCTTGAAATTTATCTTGGAGGGATGCGCAGTTTATTTTTGAAAAGATGAAATTAATATTAATTGTAGGCAAGCATGAGCATTGAATTGAATCGATTTATAAAAAAAGCCTTTTCTTACGTGAATTCGACCAAAAAGTGCTCACAAACATAGTCCATATAATTTCACGGCTTAAGAGTCGCTAGAAAATTATTACTAATATCAAGTTAATGTCTCTTTATTTATCAAATCGTAACATTTCGTTATATATATATATATATATGTTATATATGTTATATATGTTATACGTTTTATAGAGTCATCAAGTGTAATTATTTAAAGATTTCCTATAAGGCACTTTTGCCTCGAACTTGTCAATTTCATAAATTTCATACACAGATAAATAAATTGTACGACAGGAGAGTGTCCTCGTAGAAAATTACCGAGAAATTACAAGCCTTTAAAGCCTCTTACTATTGGCTGCGTAAAGAATTTTACCGAGATGCCTAGTAAAAGTTAATTTTATTCCGATTAGAGAATAATGTTACACGACGCTACGTAACGTCCAACGGTTATGTTCAATGTTCTGTGATGATCATTAATTTTATGATAACTTTTATTACTGAATATTTTCATTTACATTTTCGCAACTAAACTCGTATTTTTAATGAAGATCTAGTTATGCATAACGCGCATAAATATTGAAAACTTTGGAAAGGAATTTCTTCCTATTCGAAATAGACCAAGACTCGTACATTTTATGGATACATTCACCTTCCGTTCATTTACATTAATAATTGAAAATAAAAACAAAAAGCAGAGAAAAAAAAAACGGAGAAAAAATACATCCAAATAATTGACCTAGAGATGAAGAAAAGAAATATATTTTCCTCGATTATTTAATGTTTCAAACTCTATTACTTCATTGGCTCATTACCAGAATGTCAATAAATAACACAGCAGTCCCGTACTCGAGGGGATATTGATAAAATTATTCCTCCTTTTCTCATCCTCTTATAATTTTGCCAGGCAGCCGTCCTTATATTGCCTTAGTGCGATCATTGATCATTCGTTATTTATTTGCCTTTGACAACGAAACTCCCGGCAAAAGTGGTAAACTACTTTTAAGAACGTCAAGAAACACGTATAACCAATTACGGGGCACGCAAGCCAATTGCAGCAGCAATCGCATAACCAGCCAATCTTACTAAAAGGAAAACTACGGACCTCTCTCTCTCTCTCTCTCTCTCTCACCCATCCACGCATCCATCCAACGCGAGAGAACTCACCTCGCGCGACCAAGCGATGGCCTTGGGCTTGAGGTCGTCGAGGACCTCGCAGCCGACGTCCAGGCTCTGGCCCTGCTCGAGCTCGAGGTACTCGTAGGGCACGATGCGCACCGAGCCTTCCTTGCTGCTGACTGGCTCCTTCACGAGCAGCCGGTGCACCACCTTCTTGTGCTCGTTCTTCTCGAGGGCCTCGCAGCTGTAGTCGTTCGAGCTGTCCTCCGGCCGGGCGTTCCTGATGAGGAGCGTGTTGTTCGAGAGCCGCTCGAGGCGCTTGTTATCGGACAGTTTGACGTCACCGGCGAACAGCATTTCCTGGTCCTTTCTCCAGTTGATCAATATGTTCTCTGTGAAAGATCGCGGAGCTTTAGTGGCGTTTGGTGGCGTTTGGTGGCGTTTGGTGGGGAGTGGGGAGCCCCTCGGTCGTCCTCGTCCTTCGTTGACTGAGGGGATTGGCAAGTTCAATTCAAAGTCGAGATGGTAGGCTTTATAAAGGATTTATCGAAAAGTTTGCTTGAGCCTGCCTATTGGATATGGCAGAGTCGCGCTCATAGAGGAAGTATTTGGCATTCGGCGTTCGATCTATTGAGCTAATGAGGATTTAATGCGCTTATCTGATTGTTTGCTGACATTGACTTTGATGTCTAAAGCCAATCTGATCCTATCGCTCGATCCCTCATCCCGTGATTATTAATGCGATAAGATCTTTTGCTGATAATTTTTAAGCTCTTGAGCACGCAAATAATCATTACGAAGATTATGTGTAACATTCACGGCGAGTCTGGCAATTGTTTCCATTGAGCAAAGGTTTTTTAAACGGATGCTGACTAACCGACTTTTTATTATTTACGTGCTTTTGTTAATGCTGCTGTTGGAATGATTTTGGTCCATTAATTTAATTCGCGTAGGACATGTAACTACGTAAGGGGATGATTCGGATGGTTTGGAATTTCTTATGGAACAGTATTATAGTTGAATTGATATTGTTAAAAGTACATGGCACGTGAATTTATCGTCGCATTGAAAAGAAGGAAAATTAATTGAGATTTTTCACTCTAGGATCATTACGAAGACTTTATTGGGCTGCCACAGAGTTTGTCAATGTTATTGTTCCAGAAATACACCGGCATTTCGTCAAAAAGTGTCAATGTCGTAACTCGTACGAGAAAATCCGACCCCCACTATTTAACAATATCTGGAAGGCTTCCAATATTATATGTAAAGATTAGTCGAGGAAAGTTCTAATTTTCATTTCATATTTCAGTGGCGCGATGAGCATTGCCGCTTGAATGTCAAAATTATGAAACGCCCGCATAAAAATAAGAATCCCAATAACGAGCCAACTCATTCCCTACGACATTATTTGATTTGGATCAAGAAACTTGATTGACCTAATTTTCTAATTTAACCGTCGTAAATTCCAGCCAACACGTGACGCACATTTTAATAAGCACACATATACATGTCTATATATATATATATGTGGGCCTTTAATTTTCAGTTTCAACGCCATCAAAATTCACCTCCAACTATCTCGACAATTAGCTTACAGCAATTACAGGCAGCACCAATTGAAAGCTGATCCTTGTAATGTAGTTGACAGGCCTCCTCGTAACGAGCAATACTTACCACTCTCGCTTATCCCAAAAATTCTCTCTCGTCAACTCACCCACATTGATGAAATGACAGGGCAGGTAGACGTCACTGCCGGCCTGCACCTGCAACTGCTGGGGCTGCGTGAGCAGCTGGACCGGCGCCGACGACAAACCCTGTCCCTCGATGTCATCGTACGCGTCCTCATTGTCCTCGAGTTCCGCGTCATCCTCCGGATAAACGCTGTCGTCGATCTTGTCGTCGCTCGGCTTGCTCCACACTGAAATGCGAGGCTGCGGTTATTATCTTTGGAAGCGAGTGATAGGGGCGGCAGGAGCAGAGCTGCTCAACAATTTCCTTAGAAAATCTTGCCGATCGGAGTGTGTTTGTATTGGGAGGAAACCTCTTGACTCTCCTAAGCTCGCCGAGCTCCTCCATATAACGAGGGCAGACAATTTTTCAAGCCCGTTATTGAGAAAGCAGCCGCGGCAAATGTTGCTAATCGCCGCTTAATACTTGGCTTCCTAGTGGTAAGACCTCCTGCCGAGCCACAAGCCGAGGATCCAAAAAAAGAAGCGGACGACGCATTGAGGGCGCGAGGAGTGGTGAGGATCGGCAGCGGGGGAGGAGACGGAGCGAGTCATTGATTTGTTTTGACAATGGGATGCGAGCGCGATATCTCGGCTTACGCAACAAGCGCCAATAACCTCCCTACTTTCTTACTTGGAAGCGATCTTCTTTCGTTTCCCGGCTTTCCCATCGATCGCCTCCTATTATTGTTATTGAAAGTAGGAGGTATTTTTGAAAGCGACGGAGGGAAAACGCCGTCGACGAGTCGGCTGATACCATTTTACTAGCAGCCTTCCAAGTTTCGAGGAATTAGCGTTTCAAAGTACTTGCTAGAGTTAAATGTACATAGGGATTAAACGTACGTGCGAGTGTAAAAATGTCGTTATACTTGTAATGTTTGCTCTAGCGATTGGCGTAGTCTAGTGGTTTATCAATGATAGTTGACCAGGGTTAACTTTTTTTCTATTTGCAAAATCTAAGAAATGTCTGACCCATCATTTTTCATATTTGTGTCAGTCAGTTTTAGCAAGGACGCTCGGCTAATTATTTCTAAACTCGATTTTTAACGATAAATGCACTTTTAGATACTTTGTGCCTTATTTTAAGATCTGCTAGGTCAGTGGATTAATTAATAATATATTAATAAAGTAGTTGCAGTTTAATTGAGCTAATTTTATATATAATTAAGTATTTTATATATAATACTAGGAGTGAAAAAAGAAAGAAAAAAATCAAAGTCATTTGCTTTTCCTCGTGTTTCACGTGACTGTTGAAGCTCCATTAATTCATCAAATGACGATTGAATAATTAATCAAGCAAACACCAACACCTTTGTACGTTTCTTAATAACTCAAAAAGTCGCATAAAAAAAAGTCCAAATGCCTTTATCTCTTGCTCTCGTGTGTCTCATTTCTATTTCTAATTCTCTCATTTAATAATTTTCTCGTTTTTTCTCGCATTTTCTCGTCGCCTCTTAGCTATCGACACACGCACGCGCACACAAACACACACACTTTTTCTCTCCGTTGTCTCTCATTTTTCTCGGAGGTCCATGAACTCATAGCTAAACTATAAAGAAATAGAAAGAAGACGAGTAAAAGCTCTCACCGACATTCCGCTATCCTCTCTATCTCTCTCTGTCTCTCTCTCTCTCTCCGCTCCCTCTCTTTATTGAGCCGCGAGAGGAGCGTGCGTATAGAGTTGAAATTAGATTTGTGAACTGCGTCCGAATTCGGCGCATGCGCCTTCGCCTAAATATACACGCGGGAAAGACGAGGGAAGCGATCCCCCCACATAGAGACGCACACCCCCCCGTACCCCCGCGGGGCTTCGAACCATCGTTTCCGCTTGGTCGATCAACCCTTTTTGCTCCTTCCCTCCGCGCACATGACATTTTCCTTATGCCCACCGATTTTCCAAACGGCGGCGGAGCTGAAGAGACGCCGCTTGTTTTCCACGTCTGGTTTATTCAAACGTCTTGATTCAATGTGGAAGAGGGAGAAGCGTATTCGAGGAAGAGAGGCTGCGGTGGGTCGTAGGATGCTACATGTTGAGTGCTTATTGATTACGAGCGGAGTCTTCGTGAATGCACAATGTTATTGTAAAAGGCCATTATTTCAATAATAAATTGCCTCTGGATAATTGAGTTTGAACGATTTGTCGTGAGCGTGCAATTCTGTTGAAAACTCAGACGCGGTCAACTATGTCAATGTACTACTGCATTGTTAAGTTAGCGTTATTAATAAATGCGATGCCATTTTTTTTTTTTCCAAATATCCAATGTAAATAATCAATAGTGTAATGTGATATTGAAATTAAGTTTACGCGTATCTTGCTGTCTCGACAATATCGTCGCTACATTTACGCGATACGCATAAAACATTACAAATAAGGTAAATTGTTATGATTAATTTTCGTAATAATTTGACGACGAGATAATAATGTATTAACCCTGCCAAATAAATAGTCGGACATTATTTTGCCGTAAAATGTGTAATCAACATAATGTAAGACATTACGTGAGACAAGGCCTATACAATGAAAATTGATATCGACTTAAAATGGCTGATAATAAAATATTGATTTCTCTGATGGAGAGTTCAAATATCAGCATCAAATTAACTTCAAATGGTCAAGAACCGGGGAAGCTCAAGTCGTAAATTGAAATTTTCGAATTATTAAAATAAGTGCCCGTTTCTCGTATCTCATAATTTAAATTGAAGGTGCAACTACGCAGAGCATACCGGAGCTTTAACCCATGCATATTTATATAAATAAGGATATCGGCAAATAACATTTACATATACGTGGCTTTTATAGAGTGATTATTTGGGGAAAAGAAATAAACAGCAAATGCACACATACATGCGCGCGCCCTTACCAATTCGCCAACGTAATCTCTAGATTTCCGTGTAATGGCCATCGCAATTGGCATTCCACGCACCCCTATTGCACAAACACAAAGCTCGTGAACTTGCCAACAATTATTTAAAACGCGGCTGCGTGGCAATGGAAACGAGCGAAATATGAGAATTTGAGTTAAAACAGCTTTACAAAAGGCATTTACGCGAACCTCCACGTAAACATCCGCGCAATGCCGAATGGAATACTCGAGATCAATCCACGACGTTTCCCAAACTATCTTCTCATTTCCCATTTTTTTTTAACGACACTTTGCATCAGACGAAAATACTGCACAGCCGATTGTCGCGAGTGCAAGCCGAGACATCTTGAAGGTAAATAAGCGCAATCGATTCTCTTCCATGTGCCACATCAATGCCACACCGAGGCGATAAATAATCGAGACAGGCATGGCATCTTTCTCTCTCTCGCTTCTTTTCCATTAGTAGGTCACGACAATGGGTCTGGGTTCGCTTGCAATTACATCCTCTCAATCACTTACGTAAAGCACGGATGAGTTTACGCTTAGAGATAGTACGCAGAGTGCACTCCCAGGGGGGCAGGATCTCCTTGCCTTCGGCGTAAACAATGACAATTAATTCTCTCGGAAAACTCCAAGGCGTCTCACTCCGCCCCGCCGACATCGCCGCCGCTTCATCCCCAAAAAACGATGCGACAAGGTGTCGGTGCATGCGAGACGACGCAACCGGGACATGTGTCCTTGCTTACTCCACCCCCGCAATCGCAACGGCTTTGGCCTGAATTTCCCCACACGGAGAAAAGCCATCGGCCCCGCACGGATAAACTTTTAACCGGCTTTTCTCTAACAAGTGAGCTCCGCCCCCAGCCCCTCAATTATACAGCGAATTATCAGTCTCGCTGTTCAAGCGCGAGATCTCAAGGGGCCGAGGACGAGGATGCAGGATCGAGTTGTGGGTTAAGGGGGCCCCCCTCGGAGACGACCTCCAGCTACCGCTTAGCATAAGCGTGTTGGGAGGTGCTGGGAAGCATTCGGTCAGGGCGGGGCCGACGATCGATCGGCCTAGATGGAGGGAAGGTGGCGTGCGAGCTCGTAATTATCGCTCGCGTGAAAATATCCTGGCGACAGCGGACCGCGCGAATTCAAATGCGCTGACACGCACGGGGTCGTTAAGGTTTCGGTGGTGTGAGTGTACGTGCCCGGCAGCGGAGGAGCGGATCGCAATAAATGGCCTATGATTCGTATGGACAGGTGTTTTTTCCTTGGGTAATCGCTCCTCCGATTTTAGCCGAATCGTTAATCGAGTGGCCAGACACATTGTACATTGCGCAGAAAGACAATGGTCGTCGCGCCTGTTTAATGGACCCCGGCATTAGAAGATTCATTTGGGGTGCAAAAGGACGAGGTATGAAAATTGATGGGAAGAGGCGCGTTCAATGCGTCAGCTGAAATATTTCGCGTTAAATCGACGAGGATGCGCGCGTTACGCTTAGCGTTCGATTTGCTGAATGGTACGTCAGGGGGACGGCCTTGGGCGCCATGGCCTTGAAGAAGCCTCTCGCTAACGTGAATGAGAGAAAATAATGTCGATTTAGGTATTTACATTTGGTGGTCATAACTAGATAAATTTTCCACCTGCGTGTTTGCCGATACGAAGTAAATATAAGCTGTGAAAAAGGCAGCGAGGCCAGCGTCTCCACTAACATCTCACCTAACGTTCAAAGCCCGTCAACCCCGCAGCGTGAGGTTTCTCAACATCTCCCGGCAGGTAAGTATTCTCTCCTCCCAATAGATTTATCGCGTCTCGTTTTACGAAAAGTCTGGCCGGAGAGCGAGAGGGAAAGAAAAGGGGGGGAAAAAAAGAAAAACCAAGAGATCGACTTCCGGGTGTAGGTCCAGCCCTCGGGCTTCTCTTCTTTTCCGTTGTATACCAGTTGTTGGTCGAGGGCAGGCGGCGATGACTCAGTGTCCGACGAGTCTTTACATCATATATCAAGGCACCGATATTAATCAGCCGAGAGAGCAAGAGAGCGAGAGAAGAATGCACTCCCCCCACCAACCCAGTGCAGTCTTCTTCGACTTTTACAATTCTGAAAGATGCGCACTTTCTAGCGTGACGCTTGAACTTTATTCAGCATATCGAGATGCAGAGAATAATGTAGTGGCAAAAAACAAATGGAAAAAAAGCACATGTCATACTCGCATAAATGCATAAAGCAAGGAACGTATATTAGCATTTTGGTTTTAAATACTTGCATTCTTGGAGTGATTTGTTAAGGTGAGAGGGAGAGAGAATGAGAGAGTAGCATGTCAGGCGAGTGTTTCCGAGTGCTGGTTGCCTATAAAAGTTATATTGGCCCTATTAGCCTTCTTTATATGTATTACCTCCAAACGTATAATAAATTATTTTGCAATTTATCGTTGCAATGCTCCCAGGCCAACCATACGCACATGTCGCTCCATTGACCTACTCGAATGCCCAGCAAGACCTCGTAACAATTCAGCCCGCCACTTTTCATGTTTATTAGCCGGCTCGCGCAGATATTGAATCGAAAGAGCGGAATAGCTTCCAAATTTCATTGGCTGGTGAGCAGAGTCACGAGACTGGGAAAACGAACCCAATGAGATTCATGGATATCTGCTGCAGGGAGCTCGACTCGCTAAATTTACGAGGCTGTGAATTGACAATCGACTGACCAACAGCGACATGCTCGTATCCCTCTTAACTGCATAAATCTTGACTGCATTAACAATGCAGCCGGCAAAACAAACGCAGAGCATATTTGCGCCGATACCCAAAAGTCTACTTAAGATGAAAAGTACGAGGGACAGAGTTTCACTCGTGGCTACTCGGCCGATAAAATCGATAACGAACGCTTATCGGCGCCCCTCGAGATCTCGATGCCTCGGATAATTATTTGTCGGGGGCACACGCGCGGCTGCCCAACGAATCGCCAATCAGTCCGGCAAATCTCAACCGAGTACTCATCGCCCACTTGCACCAAGCCAACTCGACGCCCCGAGGAGGACCACGAAAGCCCGTCACAATACAGTTATTGCCCGGGTTATTGCAATTGCGCGTCGAGTTTCGGCAGCTATTACGGCTTTAATGAGAGTGCTCGTGGAAGCCGCGGGACTAATGAAAAGCGGGTGCACGCGAGGGGAAAATCGGGGCGCATCAGTCATCGTTAGGAGCGCGGGGCGCGGCCTCTCGCCAGTACACGCCGACCTCGATATGCCGACTCCCCGTTTGATTTTAACGAGGCATTGCGCTAATGTTTGGATTTTCAGACGATCGATGCAAATTGCCGCTCCTCGCCCGCCAATTACAAAAAGAATAGGAGCGCTAGCCCCGCTACCAATTGGCCAAAGAGAGTCGAAAACGAAACACTGGTCACGTTACAGCTTGCCCTCCCCTCCCAACTTCAATAAGCGCAATTGCTTCGGTTAGAAGCAATTCCCTAGATTTTCATTTCTCGGCTAATGGCTCGAGTAGGAAAGCACAGTGCCAAACTCTCGTCCTCCCTCTGCAACTCCTTGGTATTGCAATCCTTGGATGGCCGATGACGCAGCGACGAGGGGCTCGATGAGAGAAGCCGAGTGAGAAGGAGCGAAGCCCAACAACTGCGACGCGGAGCTTGTTAGCGTTGAGCGGCCGGGCACGTATTCATAAAAATTCAATTATCGTTGCACCATCCGCCCGCATCTGCTCGTACATGCGAGGGAACATGGAGGAATAAATAGTTCCTGGGGCAAGCCGGCCGCGTCACGTGCCCCACACCACTCACGCAATGATCAAGGCCCGTTAGAGCGTTCCTCTCGCCCCCAAGAGGAATTCGCCGCCACGGGGAGGGAAGAGCCTGGCATAATTGTAATTTCGCGCAGCCCCCGAGGCCTAGCGGTTAAGCCGTCCGTGGCATTGTTTACGAATGAGGACCACCGGGTGCTCATGGCCGGGGGACGGCGAGCTTTCGGAGGTCGACGACCCCGGGGACGGCGCGCACCTGTCGCACGATTCGTTTTCACTGGCGGATGGCGCCCCCGACGATCTTTCAGCGTCTGCCTCGGTCGCCTTGAGGCTCGGCCAATCGCGGGTGATAGTCGCCGGATTTTCTAATTAATCGAGTGGCGATCTTAATGGGCCGATCTAAAAGGGCGAAGATGGCTTAATCGAATGGTTATTGAGAAATTTGTGTGCTTGGACGGTGCTTGTGCCAATCTGTTTGCCAGCTCATTGCCATAAGCTACAATTGCTGGCTACAAGTGCCCTTTACAATTGACTGCCAATGGATTCTTAAATTGCAAATTATGCGCATCTTGGTTTGGTGGTTTCCATCAAAATCTCGCGAATCTTTGTGAAGTGTTCACGTTGAACTATTTACGCAAAACTTTACGCAAAATGTTTATCTGCATGGGTTGCGGACTTTTGCATGAGTTTGCATTTGTTGTCGACTATTAATAATTTGCTTGTACTTTTATAGCTAAAATCAGCCGAGTAAACAATGTTTTGGTCCTCTTAATTGGTACGTTGATTGGGAATGTGAAATAATTATTGGCCTTGGCTCGATGAAGGTGAGTTTGCACAGTGAGAACGTGCATTTTCATTAACGTTCATTACATTATTTATCATTGCGAAACAATGGGCGGCAAAAGACATTGAGCATTGTGTTTTCAACTTCGCAGTTTTCAACTTATTAGCGATTAGGTAATGATGCATTTACATCCAAAAGACCAATTTTTCATTTCGTTCTTCTTGTGTTTTTTTTTTTTAACGAACATTTACAACGTAACACTAGCGATGTACATCTGCCGGATGCAGGAAGCAGATGACTCTATTGTTTTTTGTTTTTTGCCTAAATCACGAAACTCCCAGCCAGATCGCACGTCCATTCGTGGCGTTAACAACAATCGCAGATGATTAATGAAAGACAAGAATTAAATCGATAGCGGATAATGCTGCAACGTGTGTTTTCGAGGATGAACTTAGGAGTGAGGGGGTAAATAATCTTGGTCCGTTACGTGGTAATAACGTTAAGGAATTGGTATGCGCCGTCCGAGTAATTGAATTTAAATTCAATATGCCAAATGGAGTATCGACGAAGATTAGAAATAGATTTTTTTTTCCCTTCCAAGCTATCTCTACGGTGCAGCACGCTTGACCCATTTTTAATTGTCCGTGACTTAACTGCCCGAACAATTGTCAAGAACTAAAAAAGGCTCGCCTAATGAATAGATGTGCGCGCATAGGTTTTTTTAAAGCACACGTGGTTTTAATTTGTCGTGGCGAATTAACTTGTCGATGCCTCGATCGTAGGCGGACACATAGCGCCGCCGCCGCCGTGCATTAGCTTCGAAATAGAAATCTACATGGGCATCGGACTTTTTTCTTTCAAATAAATTTCTTACATTAGTTGCGTCAACTTATCGTGACTTGTTATTGCTGTTGGTTGGGAGTTTCGCTCGAGCGATATCGAGCCTCGAATTATTTATCTTGGACGATTATTACAGCCACCGTTCCTGTCAATGAATGCCTACTTTCGTAATCGAAGGACAGGAAGGACAATCGTACGCACTAAGCGGCCGCGGAAATGATTTTATTCACCAATCGTAATCGAACTAATCAACCGTCCCAACATCTCACATCTCGCAAATCTAAAGAAGCTGCCTGCCAACGATTCTTCACTCACCCGTAGACACGCGAATGCTCATAGCAACCGATTCTCGCCAATAAATCTCTATAAATAAAGCGTAAAATCCACATCTCCGTCAACTCTAATTGCACAATTTCTCGCCCCACACCGAAAGAAAACAAACAAATTGGCCAATTTTGAGTGCCGATTGCCCGCACGTCTCCGCCTGATCCCAATGTCATTCTCTCTCTCTCTCTCGCCTTGCCGCCTTCATCCGGCTGTCACAGCTCAGCAGACGTAATTTCCCGGTCCGCAATTATCGATTACTTTCGGTCGCCATGACATAATTTTCGGCCGACCGTCGCTCCATTTCGCGACTCCATTTGTTTGCTCTGCCGAGGCGATGACTCGAGATGGCCGACTCATTGTTTATACACTTTTACAAGGCTGCTTGTAATGCGGCATTCGGCTTCCATGGAATACGGAGATGTGTGGCTTTATGTGCCCACAGCGATCGACTTACAGTTTCCTTGCCAGCTTCCGTTCTCCAATTTGCTGAAGCACGTCCAGGAGCGATTTTTGGGCCGACAAGGCGCTCTTCTCCTACCGATCCTCACGCTCATTATTCTCCGATATATAACATAGACAAACAGAATGCCTGCCCTTCTTACTCTAATGAATACGACAAATTGGATATGATCATTATTTTTAAAATGTAGGAGCCTCGACTCGAGTATTCAAACATTTCGCCGCCACAAGAAACGCTTTAGCTGTCAGGCTCCGTCAACGAAAAGAAGAAGAAGAAGAGAAAAAGGAAAAGAACAAACAAACTAAAATTATACTCGAACAAATTAGAAGAGGATGAAAAAGGCGATCGAGTCAATACAGCAGGACGTGTTTTAGCTTCTTATATTCGTCGTTAACATTTGCGTTTTTTGCGTCTCCTTTTCTCATTCGCGCATGGGCGGCGAATCGGCCGATCGGGACGAGCATTTAAAGGCCGAGATATTTTAGTTTCATTTCGGGAGGATTACGAATACACCTGTGAGATAAGCGTTTATTAATAATCCGATGGCTCATGCTCTAAGAAGAAAGCTAACAAGAAACATAGCCGAAACTGCTTTTGATTGTGTGCCAAGCGTATTAATAATACAAACTCGACGTTCGCAATACACACAGACGAACACTATTTATCGTCGATGTATTGATTTCGCGAACTGAGGCTTTTATTACCAGGCATTGTCTTGAGTACATAAAAATCACAAGGTCCGTGCTCGTTAATATTATTGTTATTATTGTTATTGTTGTAGGAGGAAGTTTTCATAATTCGAGCGATAAAGCTTATAATTTGACGTTAAATCAACATTATCTTTGTGCTTACTTAATTATAGCGTGTAATTAGGACTAATAGATTAAATCGCTTTATTTATCGTTGTTCTGCTGGTCACAATGATCTATAATATCTTTGATCTGTATGATATGGTGGGCTGAACGTTATGTATGTAATTCACGCTCATTCGACTTATTGTTGAAAATTAATTCCAATTGGCTGCTAAAGCACATTATTGCTGCAAACTCAAAAAACCTACCCGACATTTCAAAAAACGTTGAGCATAAGATTTAATTGTCACCTTTAGGCACATTACATCCCCATAAACTCGGCTGCTGGTTTAAATGCAACTCAGATCAGATTCCCCGAGGAGAAAGTTTACATTTCGTCGTATCGCGCTCTTTACATAAACTTTTCCAACCTCACATAAAAGCCAATAAAACAAGTTTGACGTACAATTTTGAATAATGAATAGCTCGGATACACATATCCCGCATGTGTGCCGCCTAGGCTAACGATTCTGTAATACGAGATTCGAATCAATTTCTGGTAATTGAGTTGGGAGATCGAGAATTAGGAAAACCTCAAATAATTGAGGTTTGACTAATGGAATTGAGAGATGTCAGTAGTTGCCGTCTGTATTTTACAAAATACAATTGCCTCTGTCAGTTTTAAATTCTGGTCAGTTTATGAAGAATTATAAAGCTTCGTTACCCTGCCAATCAAAAAATCATCAATATTATTAGCTTACGATTATTCCACTGTTACCTTTAACAACAATGGATACGTCATTTCCGTCCATTACATCCCAACGTTGTACTTCAAATTTTTAATCCGTGCCTATTGCACAGATCCCCAGCATCCAGACCTATTAACAATACCATACGATTATCCAAATCACGCACACCCAATAATACACACACACACAAAATATTTCAAATTAAATTTTTCCGTCATTTGACCGCATCGTTCTTCGCAAGTAGATTTCATTTATTAAATGCACAACGTACATTGACCATTGCTAACTAATTGAACATTCAATGAAAACATGCCAATTTGTTACAACGAGCGGACCAAGGTTGGCAGCCGTTGCTTCAGATACATTTAATATAGATAGAGAACTCCGAACTCCCCTGACCGAATCCAACAAATGTCAAAGACTCGGTCAGCTCGTCAATTCAAACGAATACCCGTCAATATTATTACCACGAGCCCACCATCCCCCTCTCCCGCTGATTAATTGATCACGAAAATCTTTGCTCTATTGCGCAGGGCCCTCCCTTCATTTATAAAGAAAGACAAGGCCCCAAGGTAATAGCCTCGCTAGGAACTAGTCGAGCAACATCTACAGGACCATTTGCCATGCGACTACTCCCCTTCCTCTCCCCAAGTCCATTAAAATCCCGCGTTCCTGGCATGATATACGAACTGGCGCGTACGGGTGAAGGATTATGGCAAGCATGTGCAGCCAAGCCATTATTCCGCCGTAAATTCGATCGGGGCGAATATTCAAATTTTATTGGTGCTTCACGTGAAAACGTAAGGCGCTCCTCCACCCCCCAACCCCCCCAACCCCGCTCGCCAGCCTCGTCCCTTTCTCGACTCGCAGTCACGTTCGGCTATTTTTCACCCGCCAGCCGCCGTCTATCCGTCATCTATCAATTCACATTCTCCAGCACTGTTTACCCACTCGCTCGCAGGTTACATGTCCCGGAGTGGTAATCGCCACTGCTCCCATCCCGGGTTATCTATTGATCGACGCACTCCCACTAGTGCGCGCGTGTCACAGCCAACATCTTTGTTTGACTTTTCGGCCCCTCCCCTGGCGATATTAATAGGGGCCACCCCCACCATCTACATCGCTCTCTCTCTCTCTCTGACTGTCACTCTCTCTGACTCTCACTCTCTCTCTCTCTCACTCTGACTCTCTCTCTCTCACTCTCTCTCTCTCTCTCTGACTCTCACGCACACGCACACACAGGCGCAGAGGGCGACGAGGTGGTATGATATTTTGGCCCCCGCCGCCTAGTCGACGCCGCGATGACTCGGTCGTAGTACTCTAACCCGAGCTGGGAATCATTGGTGAATTACGCCCTCGGTCGATTGGCATTTTTCTTGTCGGATGAAGGCGGGAGTGCACGAGTGGGCTTTGAACGCGCGCTTTCACTTCTTTCCGCGGAATGCTGCACTTTTTTTGAATGGCTGCCGAGGGTAATGAATAGCGGATGGGTGATTGACTCTTCGCGAGGACGTTCGATTATTTCCAGGCGGTGAATTTATGATGATGATGTGCGAGGTTGCGAGGGCCGTTTAATAAAATAAATAATGGCATTTATGCGCCTTTAAATTAAATAGGTCGAGTTGACGATCCTCGCAGTGCTGGCGGCCAATGTTTATAAGATTCCTCGAAGCAAGTCGAAGAAGAATGCTGCTTCCAGGCAAACCCGAAGCACGTAAAATAGAATGACACACACACGGCTCTCGAGAGTGAAATAGTTAGATCGGCCGAGTCGTATCGTATCGCAAGATTCTTTACATAACCACGCGAATATTAATTGGCAGCTGGGAATTGGCCGCTTTACTTTTATCTCTTTTTCCTTCCCCTTTTTCCAGCGAGTAGAAGATCTCATTGGAGAGAAAGTGAATGATAAATGCCATAATGGCTATTATCTTTATCTCTCTCTCTCTCTCTCTCTGTCGTATTATTCAATACACGGCTGCTTTCACGCAGATTAAATCCGATTCTCTCTACGTAGCTCGCATTTTTCCATTAGAGCGCGAGCAATTTCGAGTCCTGCCCATTTACACGAGAGCGAATAAAAAGTTTATTGTGACGATAAAGCGACATTCAAATGGGATTTGAAATTTATTCATTATTCATGTGGGTCAGCGTAAAAAAAGGCAAAAAGAGGTTACAACTACCTTGATGTTAGATTAAGTCGCTTCGATTTTCATGGAAAAAGCAAACAGTTATACAGTTGTATAAGTCCGAAGCTATTAGGTCACAGAGATTGAAATAAGTTAATCGCCAGGCAGAGTTACGCTGTAAGCAATCTTATCCACGTAATTATTCAATTATTTCCCTCGGTATGGACCAATTCAATTTTTACAACTATTTACATTTTAAGTGAAATAGTCACGCACTCACCGCCATTAGTGCGAACTGCGCTTTAAACGATCGCCTCGCCAATAATTCACCATTGCTCTAATAATTATTAATAATGTAATGAGGATCGGGCAGTCTGTTGGTTATTTAGTTATTTGCAGGGATATTTACAATTTCTGCGCTCCTTCTCACTCGCCAACAACAATGTAAGAGGCGATCGATATTGTCGCTTAAGGACTCGATTAAAAATACCCGACTCCATTAATAAGCCGTGGCTGGGCATGGAATAAATATCAATTTTTCCGATTTCCCGGCCACATGACGAAACAATGGCTGCAAATAAAACTCGCGGCGAGTGCCAGAATCGTTGTAATTCCTCATCCTGTGTGTCCCCCCCCTCCCCAGTCCTTTACATGTTTCAAAACAATCGCGTAGATTATGCTTGACCTTAAAAGTATTTTTATTTTAACAGTTAGACGTTCGAAGTATAGGAGAAAGCGCTTATTAGTTATCTTGATCAGATAGCATTTATATATACCAAACTTGCCGATTTCGACTGGCAAAAGAGAAATGAGCGATACGTATCTTTTGGAGTTGACCTCGTAAATCTGATTTGAATCGCCTAGTCTCACGACTGTCCCAGGCCTTTTCCTCCCGACAATTAATTTCGAGCGCTACAACTACTACTTGTAAAGGCCATTTTACAATATTCTCGAGGAAATCCAATTCCCTCGCCAAATCCTTTTAATCATCTGCAATAATTGTTTATAAATTCACGGCCGACCTTCTCCCCCTCCCATAAACACTGCATTCATATGCGCGCTGCACATCCGTCATACCGCGCTCTATTAATTATTAGCGAGTGTTGGCTTAAGGTTACAACAGACGTTGCATAAGAAGCACTTGGGGATCCACGGAGTAGGACAAAAATCTTGGGCTACGCGTCTCGAATGTCGAGGGCCCCGACGACGACGAGCCTCGAGCAAATCACCGGGCTGCACCGACGCATTTGCGTGGACTGTCGACCGACATCGGGGACTCGAATTCCAGCCGGGGAATTCACGAGACTTCGAGGCAGCCACGTAATATGCCGCCTCGGCGAGGGAGGCTGGGCCCACCCGGAGCTTATAAATAAAAGAAGCCGCGACGACTTCCTCGAGGTGCGCACGTAGCGGATGATGGTCTCGGGTAGCGCGTGCCCCACGTCGATAAAGAGCCTCGGCGCGTGAGGGAATGCGGGGCGTGACGTCAGCCGTTCGCCGCCAGCTGCTTGGGAAATCCTTAGGGATTTCGGATTTTCGCGCGTCCTTACCGCGCGCCATTGACATTGCGGGCGGAGAGACCTTTGTCCCTTCCCCTGCGACACCTCGCAACCTCTTCCAACGGCTCGCGCTTCCACGCCTCACCCCGCAGACTGCAAATGTATGCCCCGTACTCGACCGAACTTTGTACTCTCCGCACTGCGCTTACGGAGATCAAACAAGCGGCCAAATACGTTAAAACGACGCGAGCCAACTCTTCCTTAACCTCGGCTTCCTGGCCAAATTAGCGCTTTGGCAAGTCCAGCCGCGCCGCCAGGGGCCTTCTATTATAGCCGGCACGCGTTTCAACAAGGCCCTGAATAATTGGGCCTCGGCTCAACTGCCTCTCAACTCCCAAGGGCTCGCTCGCACCTCGGAGGACCTTCGGGAGGGAGCGTCCACCAACCAACTTCCTTCCTCTTCCTCGTGCTGCCCGCCGTTTTTCCTCCCCTCTCGTCGTTGCCGTCCCGCCAATTCCTCGAAAGACCTCTAAAGCCAACAAACTTTATACCGAGTGCCCCACCACGCTAACTCTCCAATCTTATGATAGCACTTGTGTAGTTATGCGAATGGTGGTTGGCTCGGTGGTTTTGCGCCATCGCCAAGAGTCGAGAGCTTCGGTGGCTTACAAACTATTGATTTTCGGTAATGTAGTCTGAGGGGGGGGCAGGGCAAGCGAATTCTCTCTCTCTCTCTCGTTCTCTCTCTCGTTCTCTCTATCGATTGAGCAAAATTGATTGGAAAGCCGCGCTCTCGAATTTTCTTATTACGGGACGATTGTAATGTTAAATTGAGAGCGACGATTGTTCGAATAAAAGTGATGGGAGTTTTGTGTCTCGCAGGGATATTATGCGAAAGTAGCGTCGCTTCGTTTCCTTATCAATTATCCTTTCGGGCTATTTAAACGATTTAATTAATGGGTAAAATACTTTTGATATTTATGTGCGGCGTGTAAACGTTGTGTAAATGTTACACGAGCTTATCTATAAACGCGTACATAATCGCGCTTACTTTTCCCTTCATCCTTTTTATTCTTGGCATGGGAATTTCTGTCCTGCACATTATATTCGGTATATTAATATGTCAATAGAGAATAGGCGTACGAGATACGTGAGAACACATTGAAATCTTTAGCGTTAAAAACTTCACCTGAGACAGAGAGAGAGATTGAAATCAATTTTCCGACGTTGCTTTTAATGCATTACACTGGGATACGGCAATTACACTCGACATTCCGCGGTCATTATGTTGATTATCGCAATTAATTTTATTCCGCGACTAAATGCAATATCGAGCGTTTAATTTATCCTCGATTACAACTAAGCCAATATCCGCGCCAAATAATTCCTTCGCCTCTCCCTCGTCAATGTTTTCCATCCACAACATCAGCATTGATTAACGCCAAGGAACTCGTCAATTGGCTTCAATTCACACTGTCTGGCGTTAACGTAAATTCACGATCAAGAGTGTTAAAAAGTGTACTATTAACAAACACGAACGGCCGCGAGTTGTTGCTTTTCTCCCTTTTATTTTATGTTTTCATTCATTTGGTTTCTTTGACATTGGAAGCGGCCATTCAATTTACGAACAAGAGTCGGAAGATTTCGCGGGCCAAGCCTTGCTCCCGCACACAGAGATAAGCCAGCACACGTCTACTAAACCTTTTCAAAATTTTCGCTAAATCCATTAATTATTGCTAATTGTTTTGCGAGCACTGTGACCGCAAATGCTATTAATAGATTTCAGGATAGATTGCGCGTTGCCCGGACTGGACGTATACAAGCAGAGAGATTTTAGTCGATTATTCGACTTTTCCATTGCACTCTAAAGTCTCACTGTGCTATTATAATTAAAAGTAAGCCGCTTAAACTAATGGAAATAAGAAGAGCATGGAAATAAGAGATTCAAGCATTAAGTGCGTTAATTATGTGTGCGTCATTGTGACAAATGTCTAATGTTAAATATAAAAGTTTTGCCGATACATCATGTATTTGCATTTTAACAAACTTATAAAATAGTTTCTTCTTTCTCCTTCTCCTCTGCGCAACAATCACTTTGAGAAAGCGCACGTTTAAATATCAATGCGCTAATGTTATTATTAATATTTACAGATTGTAGATCCACGGTCTTTGCATGTTTCACAGAATCTTAATCCTCGTTGGCAATGAGAAAACTCGGCACTTTAAGAGGCTCGCATTGTCGTTTTAAATGCCGAATTGAAAATTCGAGGCAACCGTACTTGATCATAAATTATAGAGAAATGAGAAGAAAAATTGCCGACATTTAAATTATAAAATGCGGGTAGATTTAATTGTAGAGGGGAAAGCAATTCATTTTATTTGTATTTTCTATATTAAAATATAGCAACGACGGCATGGGAAAGAGCATTAATGTGCTGCCAGAATGACACATTAGATGAAAACGTACGTGTGCGCGTTGCTATGAAAGGAAACTTACAATTAAAAAGGCCAAACTAATTGCCTCTTTCACACTGATGCAACAACTAATGTGGTTATTATTATTTATGACTCATACGAGTGGCATAATTATTTATTACTTTCGTGAAATCCGCCCGTTTTATTGTAAGGGAATCAACGATCCAACGACAAATTTAAGCTTTTGATTATGTGCGAGGCAAATATTTGCCATAAATCCTGATAAATTCATGCCCAAGTGGCCCACCAAATGAATTAGAGACTATAAAAGCAAATCGCGTTGAAAACTTGGGTGTAATAAATTCAATTACCTATTAGGCTCACGTGCCCACCACCTTCAATAACCACGCGATTCTACATTCGAGCTAAAAATCACTTGGCACTACTACTACTGAGATTAAGGAGATTTTGCCGTTTAACCCAGAACTATTATCCGCGAATTGTACTATTTATAAAATAACGCTCTCATTGTTTAAACTATATATATATATATGCACACACTGAGAGAGGGGGAGAGAGAGAGAGCCAGTAGCATCGTCCGGTGGATCGATCGACGCAAACAAGACATAACAAGTCGCTAGTAAATCGAGAGAGAGCCGCAGTCATTGGCATTGGTCTCCTCGTGATCCGTGTCCGAACTCCCGGCCGTTCGCGATTAACGCCTCACCCGATTAATCAGCCCCCTATTTTTACCCCCTTGCGACAGTGTCGGCCGCAAGAGGAGAAAAAGGGAAAGTGAAATTCAGGCGCGTCGTCCGGGTCGCCGGCGTATAAACAAAATCTATTATTGCCCGCGCGCCGGCGGTGTGGCCGGGTGGGGTGAGGTGGGGGGTCGCCGCGACGTCAGCCCCGCGAAAATACGCACCGGGCCGCTTCGAGAGTGAGAGTCAGGGGCTGGCGAGGGGAGGGGATGACTTGCTGGCATCTCGCCAGCCCCTGTTTATTTATCCCATAAGTCGACGAGCTTTTCACTTGCTCTTTTTCCCGCATTTCGTAATTGGAAAGCAGCGGCCCGGGGGGGAGGAGGCCAAGGAGGACTCGTGGGTGTAAGCCGATACTCGCGCACGTGCCCGACGATACTAAATCGCCGACAATCGCGTGCACGCAGTCGCATTATTATATTTCGACTCCATCCGCATTCTGAAAAAGTCGAGTGGGCTATTGCCGGGAGGCCAGGTGGACTCGTCGGCCGCTCGCCACCTCCCCAACTTCATTCGCAATTACAATTCGACTTTACTTCGCATGCGTGGAGAGTAGACACGTATATGGGAATATATAGTGTTTATGCCGGCCTCGAAAGTTTTTGCGCTTCGTAAGGCCCAAAGGGACGTGTCGTGGATAAATGCCACACGGATTTCGCAAGATCACAGCCCGACACCCGAGACTCGCTGTTCGTAAGCCACTCGAGGCTTTATTTTGCAGGCCATTCATGCCGAATACGCCATTTGAATTGTGAATATAGCTTTCTTAATATGACTAAATATGTTTACGGCACGTCGAACACAAGATTTTATCGCGATTCTGTCCCGCTTAAATTAGAATGGAGTGGCATTTGATTTAGAAATTGATAAGGGAGAGGACGCGCCAACGCTCGGCTCTATTATTTATGTTTGCTTTGCGTTGTTTCTCGTTCTGTTGGAGGGCCCGTAAACAGGAACGGTGGAGGCGCGTTTCTGCATTGTCAAGTTGCGTGGCATCGTAATGGCAGCGCGATAAATCAAAATTGGCAGAGTCGCGTGGAGATGGTGTGAAATAATATTGTTCTGCGACTACGTGTCGTCTATTGCTGTATCCGTCAACGGGATTAGAGATTTGCAATGGAAACGGGGTCAACGAGCTCGTCTCGGATGTAAATGCAGTTGCTCCTCGGCACTTTTGGCCCATTACGTAAGCCCTTTGCCAAGCGAAGGTCATTGCGCGCTAAGGTGACAAGTTGTTTTGCATGCCCCGTTCATCCTTAATTATTTTTTGCCCCGGAAGGGCAAAGAATGCCCTCGAGGATACGCACTCGTGTAATTTATGTAAATTGAGCGAACGTTTTTTGGTTGGGCGAGTGTCTAGCCTTTTATTCCTCACCCCGGCGCTTTGATATCCATTAGGACAGGTGCGAGGGAGACAAACGGGAGCGTTGAAAGAACAAAAGAAAAAAGAAAGGATTTCATTACTCGAATTTAATTATCGGCCGGTATAACTCGAGCGCCTCGATAATAATAATAATAAGTATTGCCGGAATGCTGGACATGCGACGTTTTTTTCGAGCTTAATTGCATTTGTATGAAATCTGAAATATCAGTGTTTTTCGTTGAAGTATTGGTTCGGTCGTCGACCGGCATTTCATATTACCGATCCGAAAATAAAATACCCAAGGGGTAATAAAATTGTATAACTGTATATCAAGATAAGTATTTGAAGCACGATTTTAATTAATGAAATTTGTAATCTTCCAGTGCAATCGGCGAGGCCCTTCTTCCATTATTAATTATTGTGCGTGCATTTTTATTTATATATATATTGGAATAAATTAGGCGGTTTTGGAATTTAAATGAAAATCGTTAGTTTCTTAAGAAAATATGTAATTATTTTAATGAAGAGGAACGAAAATGAAAAGAAGAAGAAGAAAAAAATAATAATAATAAAGAAATAATAAGAATAGCGATAAACGGTATTGAAGAATATGCGATGTAACGCACCATTCGATATTTTCCTACGCCACTTCACTACAATTATCCAAAAGTTTTTATTTTCACGTGACCCCCCTTCTCATATCACCGGCAATCGCTATTAGCGAAAAATATCTTTTTAAAATTGCCCACCACCATAATTAATAAATTCCCCATCATTTGCACTTGGGTATGCCCTATTAATATATATACGCCACTACAACTGTCCCAGCCAAGCCTAAATATTGTTCAGAGCATTACGAGTTTTACTTAAGTCGAGCTTCGAAATGTACGCCCACTTCATTGCGAGCAATCAATCCAAGGTTACGAGGAATTGAGCCACTTTTACTTCGTCAAGCTCCCAAGGGCCGGGATAAGTGATGGCAAAACGGCTATTATTAATCTAAGCTCGGAACGCCGATAATTACCGATCTTTAATAGGGTCGCGACACAAACTCGAGCGCCAAGTCAAGGAAAAGCCTTGCTGCGGAAGAGAGCACACGAGTTCCTCTCACTACACAACCACCAACACGCGCGAGCCACACATAAAGGACTAATACCTGTCACTTGAACAATATGAGCACGTCGATGAGTGTATATTCCCTTCCAAGTCCCATTAACCTTCGCGCAAACTCTTCTCAAGCGAAGAAACGAGGGGCGGGGGCCCCGTCATCAACGTCTAAACCCCCCCACCGCCCCCCATCCTCCCTCGCCCTTTCACGCTCGCGTCCGGTTTTCTCAGCTGGCGTGCCACCAAATAAATCGATATATCGAGGCAGACTGCCGGACACAATGCCGGCCCCCGCGGTGTTCCTTCTCCCTCTCTCTCTCGCTCGGCGAGACGAATGTGGGGTTGTGAGGCGGTCGTGGTGAGAAAATGAAGTTAAATTCTGTCGGTCGTGGGGCTTTCTTTGCCTCCCGATATGCATCGGCGCACTTTTGTTCGGGTTTCCGATGCTTCGATAACGAGCGAATGCATCGAGCTTTGACACCTTTTTCTTCATCTTTTTTTTTTCTCTTTTTTAACACGCACTCCCATTACTGCGTGTATTGACGACTTGTCTGCGATTGCTTTGGAGGGTGGGAGGGTTGGGGTAAGATGCGTGAAAGGGATCGAAAATTCACATGTAGAATGCAAATTCTCGAGGCGCTACTTATTTGATTATGGATTGGGAATAAAAGTTGCGCTCCCGTTTCCCGCTGCTGGAAAGCATAATACCGTGGAATAAGCGAAACGTTGGAGCTTCAATTATCAGAGTGGGATTGAGAAATGCCGGTAAGCTATAGGTCTCAAAGCCCATTGAGAGGAGTAAGAAAATGTCGTCGGATAAGAAAGCAGGCGAGAGAGCAGCGGCAACAGCGAACGGCAGGAGGATCAAGAGGGACGAGTCGTGAGCCCGTGGCGGCGTCACCGCAGAAGAAGAAGAAGAAGAAGAAGAAGAAGCAGAAGAAGAAGAAGAAGAAGAAGAAGTTATCTCGGAGGCACGTCACGCGCAGCCGAGGCGTCTTTTACCTGTAGGGGGTTATACTCGCCTTGTTTGGAGTCGTCGGTTCCGGGAAAGGGATGCCCGTTAATGTTGGCGGACGCGTGTTGGTGCGCGTCGTGTCCCTTAAACGACGTTGTCCCGTGCTTTCTTTTTCTCCCTCGGCGTTACATCTGCCGGCGTAAGATTCGCGGCCCTCGTTTCTTCCACGCGACGTCCCGATCATTGTTAATTACGATTATTTGCGGGGAACGGACGCGCCTCCATTGATGCCCTGGCGACGGGCACAAAAAGCGAATTGACGTTTAAATGCCTTCATTCTGACGGGTCTCGGGTCGCTTTTTTCCCTCTCTCCCTCTCTCTCTCTCTCTCTCGTCGTTTGTCAGCGCTTTCGGTTAGCTCGGATTCGCTCGCTCCTAACGAGAGAATTAAATGTCGCTGGCCTGTTATTAGCAGTGCTATGTCGGCTCGAGCGGCCTGACGCGCTTAAAGAAATGTGTCGTGTGCGCATTGATAAGGGACGGACGGCCACGTGTGCGTTTTTACGAGCGTCGTAATGACGTGTAATTTGTTCGGTGTGAAAGTCTGTGCTGGACTCTTTTTAAAATCGGCAGCTCTCCGCGAGATTCATTCATCCGAGCCGCTCGATTACACTTTTACGGCGGCCTACTTATCGCCGGCGTAAACATCGTTTTCTCGGATAAACTCGGATAAAGTATCGCCTGATGCGGGAGCCCCTCATTAAGGTCACTAATAAATAGGCAAGTGCATGATTCAATTCGAGGGAGTAATAATGTGAGACATTGTAAACAAGGGACTAATGAGCCCGTGAGCGTCATTCGCTAATCCCAACGTATTGTATAGAGAGAGAGCGCGAGAGGGATTGATAATTCGCGCTCGCGATTAAGGAAAGGTACGAGGATTGGCTAATCGAAGGCGAGGTAAGGGAAAGGATAATAACTGGCTCGGAGAGTAACGGCTGCGCCAACAATCACGACCACCGGAGATTATAATTCTCATTCTTATCGAGTGAATTGGCATCGTCAAACATGCATAATGCAAAGCGAGCGCTTGTACACCTCTCTCGCGGGGCAAATTCCGTTAACTTATGCATTATACGGCTGGGAACAATCGACGGCAGGAGATCGGCTGGATTATAAATTCTAGGCACACAGAGAGCGAGCTGCGAAATCCCGTGATCCCATGCTCCGACGGAGCCCAGTGCAGTGGACGACGAGCCGAGCGGGGATTCGGGACGCGCAAGAGGAAAGAAAGTGACCGTCATTGACGTATCGCCACATCGCTCGAACATTCGCTTACAAGAGACGCGGAAGATGAGAGACAATTCCTCTCCGAATCGTTCAGCCCCACCCCCCTCCACCCCTCCGCCGTCGCCCACCGCCATCGCCCCCGAGGCGCCCTCGACGAGCCCAGGCCGCACTCCTCGTCTTATCTCGGGGATAATGTGAATCATGCACGCGGCTACATGTTGCATCTTGTTCTCGAGGCTGAGTGTTAAGTGGCTTTAACGATAAAACATTTCTTTCGTAATGTTTGCTCGCTCGCTTTGCTCAACGAGCAATGCACTTTATTGGGTTGTGGCTGAATTTTTGCTTCTCTACGCGGATTCTCGACTAGCCTTCCAGCACCGACCGATCGCTACTTAATGCTCCAACGACGGCTACTTAATCTTTTATTAATTCGATCGATGGGGGACCGAATGGCTCACGAAGACGTGAGCTGGAGGGAAGGATTGTTTAATCGAGGGGCCGAGGCCTGCCAATTGCCCTTTGGCGCTGATAGGCGAAACCCGCTCGGCCCCCGCGAACTGCACGAAGGGAACACATTTGCACGAGGAGCGCTCGCCTTAACATGGCACTGGCTCGCCAATATCCTCTAATCGCCACTAAAATAACATTGTACACGACGCTTAAGAAACGGCCGCCGAGGCGACAAAGGCCACAATTGAGGGAAAGATTGTTGCTGCGAGAGACGTAGGAGAGATACGACTAGACTTTACATCGCCCGCCTATTTCAAGCAACAAGAGAACGAGGGTCGCGGGGGCGGTAAAAGGGAGGGGGGGGGGGGGGGGGGGGGGGGGGGGGGGGGGGGGGGGGGGGGGGGGGGAGACACTTTCACCGATACGACTGGCAGAACGGAAAGTAGGATCGATCGGGCAATTAAAAGCGCGTGAGCGACGTCGCGGGTGGCGGCTTTTATTGGCCGATGAGTCATCGGGACGAGATGTCATCCGCGTTAGTGGAGGTGGAAGGAGGGGGTGTGCGACGGAGACGGAATAAGAGCAACGTGGCGGCGTTGGAACGCCAAGTGCGTTGGACGTGGAGAATTGCGAATTACGGGGTGCCAATTTTACCTGGAATATACGGCTACCTGGAATGCCTCGGGCACGATCGGGACTTTCCGCTGCTGTCCGAGGGCTTTGATAGAGAACAATTTTTTCGCAACGTTCGCAAGATGCACGAGGCAAAGGCCGCACTCCTCGTCTTCGGATTGGACTCTGATTCGAATATGCGAATATAATGTAATGGGAGGGGAGAGAGAGCTTATCAGAGCCCAATGAACACGAGTGGTTCCCGCTAGTTTCGAGGTTTAACGAAAGAAAGTAAAAAGAAAGAGAGCAAGTGAATTTATGATAAAATGCGAGATGACACGCTACGATTATTCGTATTAGGTAATGAAACTCGAACGAAGGCCGAGAATATGAAATTTGCCGTGGGAAGGGAAATTCAATTTTGCTAATCTTTTTCGCGTGCGCTCGTGAAGGTTACCGACATCTTTAAAGAGAGAAACAAATCATTACATTATAATAGAGCATTATTTAGCTGTGCAGCGGAGTACTCGCTTCGAGCTTCCCTTCGTGATTTTTTAATCATCATAAAGTATACTTGAAATCATTTTGCGAGGCATAAGACGATTATCGTACCACTTAATGGCCACTATTATCCGGCAATAAAATTATTTATAGTTCATAATTCGTTGATAAATTGGCAAGGATTTGCTATTGCATAACTGTATTAACTAGCAATGCGCCACTACTGCTTCGGAATGCCAAGACACTCGTTGCCGCTGCTTCGACGAGACTCACCTGAAACATAAATGAAAATTCATAATTAATTCCCGTATTCTTTACAGTGCGATTCATTGGACTGAATTTTTTTTTTCTCTCTTTTTATTTTTCGTCGATGGTTTTTAATTACATATTCACGCTACCAATGCGCTAAACACCTGAGAATAAAGAAGAGGCCAGCTGCAATTAAATATTACGGCATTGATGAGAGAGAGAGAGAGAGTTGACTCACATTTAAATAATATAATTATTAAACACCTACTCAGCCGATAATTTATACAATTAAGGTTTTAATGTGCAAGTAGTATACTTTATCTACAAAGCCGTAAGAACAAATCATTATAATTGTAGTTATATTAGCTCGTAACAATAAAGCTTAATTTATTAATCGGATTAGATAAGGCTTTTTTTTATTTATTGTCGATATTTTTGCGAGGAGCTGGATTTTCTAAATACGATAATAAATAGATATTAATGTAAAATACGAGTACTCGCCAATGTTTAATTCATCGTGCAAGGCAGCCAATGTTATTATTATATAGTACATTATGTAACATATTATTCAATCGGCTCCCTCTCTTTACATCAATTATCGCTGAATCACAGCCCTCTTCCCATTGATACTGATTCACAGCTTAAACAAACAGTTTAATCGGCTCAAGTCCGCGCACTATTCGAGGTAAGAACTTTCTCAAAAAGCCAAAACAAAACAACAACAAAATCAAACGAACGAGAAGACGTAGGAGGAGGAGGAGGAGGAGGAGGGCAATTTTATCGCACTCTCATCCTAATCACAGTCAAATCAAACACTTTGTTGTCAAAGCAGACGTTTTTATTGCTTCGCCTACCCCTGGGAGATCTTGCTTTCGGATCTTTTAAAGATTCGAATGAAATTAAAGTGGGCGGTCCCGAGCAGCTTTTTATGAAGACAGACGCGCGTTGGGCCCAATTCGGAAATTCGAGTCACGGGCGACTAACGACTAACGAGTATGGAGAGAGAGAGAGAGAAAAAAGAAATGTAGGGGAGGGGAAGAAGAAGAGGAGGAGGAATAAGAAAAGAGAGGAGAGCGGAGAAAACGCCCTTGGGCTCGAAAATGCCGCGCAAGAAATTACTGTGATTATACCTGATTATGACAGTTTACTTTAACCCCTTAGGGCCCCAAATACGTCACGACTTATTACTTTTTTGGCAATTGGATGCTCTGCATTCCTCATCGTCTCATCTAGCCAGTTTTGCCTCTAAACTGTTACGAAAAAAACCTTAATCGCGAGGATTTGCTTCTTAGCGATAAATAACCGCGAGTCCTTGTCGCTTAAGAAGAACACTCAATGCCATGTAAAAAATACCTTCGACCTCAAAAAATGACTGAATCTCGTAAAAGTTATTAATGAAGTTCAATATTAATAAGAACATAAATTTACAGGAGAGTGCGTATCTTGAGAAGTAATTTTTTGACAGTTAGTGGCTAGTGGCACACGTAAATAATACAAATGGTTTCTCTCGACTTGTACAATTTATTATGAGGCTGACACTGTAAGTTATATACAAGTGGAGAACACTATATCGGCTAACAACCATAATGAAAAATTATGCGACGCTCGATTTTATTGCCTCGCTCTCCCTGGAAATCCAACAACATTCGTGAATTTTTTAGTATACAGTTCCGCTTCCTTCGGATACAGACATCTTCCTTCGTAGGCTTAGACGCATGCGCTCTGAGCACGTGCCCACTACGACTTTATCCTAGCCATTTTTTTACACCGAGCGATATTCCTTTCGTGCCCCATTCATGGGAGATTGAAGGCTGAGATTTGGGTCGCGCGACCGCGAAATCGCATAATTTGCGGATCCCTTGTCAAATGTTCCATCATCTTTCGAAATTAATTTACCAACCTCAGGGCCGAGCACTCTCGAAGCTACACGAACCTCAATATTTAGCTTATAATGGTGGATTATAAAAAAAAAAAAGGCCCTTCCAATTTCTCCTCCTTTCGTGCTTTTCAATTCTCTCGATGGTAAATCCACTCAACAGCTTTACGCATTGATTTTTAACTTTGCATCAAAATTTCTTTTTATTGTGAATCTCTTCGACGAGACGATACATCGCTCATATTGTACGTTAAAGTTTTACAATTTTATACTTACGTAAAGTCAACAACTCCACTCTCTTTACCACACAGAATATCAACTATTTAACAGATGCATTAAAACACATGTAATAATATATCGTTAACTACTAAGTACCATTAAAGTAAAAAACAAAACAAACAACCAGAAAGCGAAATTTCGACAATTAAGATAACTACGTGACAGTTGAAGTGTTAATCAAAATTTGTCATCCACTATTGTTATTATCATTGCTATTTAGATATCTGAAGGGCTGGCTAATAAAATATTTGAATTAAAATTATATTTAATTCTGTAATTCTTAGCAGGTAAGAAAAATGTAAGATCCCATATATTGCGCCTTTATACACTTAATTTATGGCAGCCTATTAAGATTCGTTATGTAACCCATATAAGACTTTTTTTTTAAACGTACAAACATATTATATTTCGCAATTTTACTGCCATTCTGACCTTTCAAGACAAATGATGTGCCTGCAAACACATCTCCGTATGGAAAAAATAAGCATACACTTTCAGAGTTCCGTTTTATAATTGAAACTATAAACCAAGCATGAACTATTATTGGACACATGAGTGCGTTAAACATAAAAAAATTTGTATAAAAAAGTATCTTCATGCATGCACTAACATCGTGATGAGTAAGACTCTCATATATGACATAATACAGATATGGAATTGCGCAAAATTCTAATTTATTTAAAATAACATTATTAATATATATATATATATGTGTGTACATATATTATTGCAAAAGTAATTATAAATTTACAAAAGCGACCAACAATCGTGCGAATAATGCGATAAAGAAAAATAGATCACTGCCATTAACACGGCTTTATGAAATTGTGAAATTTTACACATATTTGCTGTTAATCTGATTAAGCGTGGAAATACAATTAAAATAATGCATGCCTCATGTATTTACTCTTCGATACATTTATAATCGTATTCAATATTATGGAATGCAGACTGTCCATTATCTAGTCACAATTATGGTAATTAATGTACTGCGGTTCATTATATTCTCTCTGTACACAGCTTATCGCATTATACACGCAAAACTATTCAAAAGTTGACACATGTATAATAGATCAATTACTGGGGGACAAATGAATGCTCTGTAACCTCGTGTAAAAATATTCATATTACGAATAGTTTCAAATCGATAAGAATGTAATTGTGCATTTTCATTACTTTCCCGTCTCGCACAGCTTTTGCAAATTTAAAACATAATAATAAATGAAACATTTAATGATAAAGTAGCTGATATAAAAATGATCAAAAAAAATTTGTGTCAACAATATGGTCAGCATTCCACATCACGTGCACATTACTATTTATTACATTGTAACGTATATAAGATGTCAATCAATGCTTTATTATAAATACTAATTAGACAAATAATAATGAGACAAATGTCGGTATTGTGGAAGTTTATATATAAAATGAAAATATTAAATATAAAAATGAGTAAGAAATATAAATTTGAATCCATTGGCAAGGAATTTCTTCGTTAATATCGACATCTACTTCCTATTTGCTTCCAATAAATTATTCACCAGATAACTTTATTAATTTCGATTCAAATATGAGGGACCACAATGAATAAATGATTCGGCCTATAAGTTATGTCGATACTAATTCAAGTAGAGTGAGGAAAAGTTGTACTTGAATGAGAGAAGGATAAATGAATGCCATTTATTGAATTGGATATTTACGAAAGGGGACTGTAAACAAAATGTCATTTTCTGATTTCACATATTACATCAATTGTAAAAAATTCGAGAACTCAATTCCTTTATTTGCTTTATAATTGAATCACTAATTAGCTATGTTAATTTTCCTTTTTTTTTTCTCTTCAAAACAGTGACACATTGTTATAATCACAATGGGGAATTTAACTGTCCTGACGCAAATACTTAAATGTACGATTTTATAACAATTTTAATTACACGGTTATTATAATTATACTATTATTTACCAAACCGAGACTGCTATTACCAATAAATACTGATAATTGATAACCATAATTATGTCATTCACCTTCTTTTATTATGATCTACCAAAGTCGTTCGCTGTCCTTTTAACAAAAATTCTCCATGTAGAATCTATAATGTAGCCTACATTCGCACACATTAGTGTGCACTTTCTCAAACACACATATAGCTATTAAAATACAAGTCTAATGGGAATTCCATTATTTAATTTTACCCTGAAATTTACGTGAAAATTAATTGGCTCGAAATTCAGTAATTTAGACATCAAATGCACCGACTTACTTTATTCTTGAAACAATGTGCATTAGGATAGATAAGCAAGTATTGGTATGTATATTATCAAATTGACTAGGCATCGCGGATAAATGAGCGCTATAGATCTCGATTGCCATCCTCAAATTAATAATAATTAATCGTCAGGTTTGAGGGTGAGTAAGCGTACACGCGAGTCAACGATTATGTTTATAAAATTTGAAGCACAATAATCTTATATCGATCGCATAGAACAATCAGTCGACCTTCAATTAACCGGGCGAATCTACAATTGAGGACGACGAACAACCTGTGCCACTTTCAACTAATTGGCGAAAATTTCAGCGGAAAACCAAGATTACGATTGGCCGCTGGCTAGCTGATAAATAAAGCTCGTGCGCACGATTTTCAAAGCCCTCTCTCTCTCTCTCTCTCTCTGTCTGTCTGTCTGTCAGGGGGTCTCGAGAAAAAGGAATAGCGCGGACTCGATCGACTCAAAATCCGCGATAACCCCGACGGCCGAAGCGACGACGGATTGAAGGGGCTGGAGGAGGTGGAGGAGGTGGAGGAGGTGGAGGAGGAGGTGGGGGAGGAGGACTATCGTCGCGCATCATCTGCTCACGAGCTCCCGCTCCCTAACAAAGCCTCCCCTTATCTCGGGCGGAGGTCAGTGGCTCTCACATTTGGCGAGCAGACTAGAGAGTATGATGCCCGGGGACCGAGGTCAATTAACCGTCGTCGCGGGGAATTTGCGGGGGGGGGGGGCGATACGTCATCGGGGTAATTGTATTTTTTCGGGCAGTGAAGGGTGCTCGAGGCGGTTGCTGGGCTCGAGGAGGA
>JAPYYT010001224.1:0-29887 GCA_030522565.1 Ceratosolen corneri
TCCGCCACCCGCTCTCACTCTCTCTCACTCTCTCTCTCTCTCTCTCCCCCACAATGCACACATGCGTGGCCAGGCTCTCGCTCGCTCCCTCTCGTCGCTCTGCCCAAATGCTCGAGGAGGAGGAGGTTGAGGAGAGTGAGGACGAATTGAGTTGTCATGTAGAGAATGAAGGCGCGAGGCTGGATTGGCCGCGACTCAAAGTGGCTTAGTCATCTGAAAAATTGAATTTCAACTTTTGCTGCTCAACTTGGTAATTGCCGGTTCATTTTTCCAAGTTCCCGTGTGCACTGATATGCCGCGAGATATGGAGCATCGATGCCTTTTCCCATGCGATTTTCCGGCCTAATGGAAAAGTACAAAGTCATAATATCTTGAGCTATCCCTTGGCATAGAGGTTTTTTGAGATTATCTGGTAGAAATGTTTTGCCGTTTCACTAATCAGTGACCGTCTTACATTATAATACTCTGTCATTGTTTACCTTATGTTTCTGACATTAAATGCGCTTCAACTCTATGTTATCCTTACTGGTGCATATTTCTTATGCATAGCGTGTTTATGAAATTATCGTTTACTTTTTTAGTCCAGGAAATGTAGCGAGAAAATATGATTTGCATGATTAAGCCGATAAGTGAATTGGCTTATAAATTCTGCAATTTTCAATATTAGCCGACCAAATTTAGGAAGTGCGGCACGAGTGGTTCAATTTTTAATTTCAACTCTCGGGAAATTTCAATGATAAGACAAGCATTTTGGCAAATTTAAGGATATTTCCAAGTATTATTTATTTCATAATAGTTCATCTAATCATTGTGAGTTGAAGGAGAGGAAGCTTCATTAGCGTTAAAAAACTAAACGACTTGAGGAAAAGGCAACTCAATAATTTAAAATAATCAATGCCTACGTAATGATAATCTGCTATAAATAATCTATGGTAATTAATGAAGTACTATGATATGGATATTTTTAATATTTAATTTAAATTTTGTAATGTAAAATTTGCACGATATTGGAAAATTCATTTGAGAGATGTAAATCGTGTATGTAAGGGGATTTATTTTTCTGGTTTTTAAACTGCTGGCAAACTAGTTGCAAAGATAATTTCTAAATATTAATGATAAATTCATATAAATTCAACGCTATATTAATTGTTGCTTTTACAATAGTTGTTCGGTGATGGAAATTTTTCAATCTAGCTTATAAGAATTCTCTTATTGCCTCTGATAAATTATAAATACCATCTATTCGTAATTTTATTATTATCACTTGTCTCATTAGAATATTTTGTCCATGAATATAAAAATGTTCTGAAAAATTTGAATAGAAATGTAGTTAGATAAGAAGAGGTACAACAGCACTATTTTTCTTGCGGAGCTAAATATGTTACGATTCAAATCTCTCTCCCTATCCCTCTCTCTGTGAATAAGAACAAGTCGAGTTCTGCTTAGTCCACGTTGTTAATGAGTATGAATTTTTTATAAATTGACAAAAGTGAATTTGTGCAAATAGTTTTTAATAAAAAAAAAAATCAGAATTATCACTACTAGCTAATGTAGTTAGTTCACGAGATATTGTAGCTTCATTGCAATTTCAAAGTGCACTCGGTGCATCGATTTTATGCTCTTTTTCCTTCTCGTTCCTTTCCACATTATTTTTATTATATATTAACGTGCCCGTACACTCCATTTTATTAATAAAAGTATACGAAGCAGCATTTTAATACTTTTCCTTTAATACCTCATTTTGATGTAACCAATTTAGCATTTTTCGCAATAATGATGTTGTTTAATAAAATGAGAGGAAAGGTTGAATACATTAATATGAAATTGAAAAGCAATTTCTCGCTCTCGCAAAAGCACCTACGCCATCCCTGCAGATCTTACAAAATTGACACAACTACAGACTGTATTTTTTCTCTGCCATCTTAATCTTAAGTGTCTAACCACCATTACCACAACTACTATTTAAAAATTGCGATATATAAGCTCGTACAAGTAGATTAATACCTTGTATAAGGATGCGAGGTGCGAAAGGGAAGAGAATAGCAGCCTTCATTATTCGGTCTTTTATCGGTCTTTGCATATCTCTAAAGTCGTCAATTAGATTACCCGGTGGAATGAATTTATTAATAGCTTGTTAAAAATGATAGTGTAATTGTAATGGACATAAAGTACAACGTAAGCTTTAATAAAAGCACTGCGGTATCGCGAGGGTTCGGCAAATAAGTCACGGATGTTGAAAAAGCTGAATCCACTCGGAATTCCTCTTGCTATGCGCGCATGTAATTGTCGAGGGGCAAGGGGAGGACGGCTCGGGAAGAGAGAGAGAGAGAGAGAGGGAGAGAGAGAGAGAGAGAGCGAGAATGAGAGAGAGTAAGAGTGAGCGAGAGACTTAGAGAGAGAGAGAGAGAGAGAGAGAGTGTGTGTGTTTGTGTGTGTGTGTGTGCGCGTGTGTTTGTGCGCGTGTGTGTGTGTGAGGGAGAGAAAGGAGGGCGAAAGGAGGCACGAAAGACGAAGTATCAGAGCAGGAAAATCAGTACACTCATCAAAGGGGAGTAGCCGGTTCATAACGATCAAAGGACGGCTTCGAAACAACAGCAACGAAAAGAGAGCGCGGAGGGGCGGTCGGGCGTCTCGAGAGAATAAAAGGAGAAGCGGCGCGGGGAAGAGAAAAAACGAGGCATCCAACTTCAAAAGATAAGCGCTCCAATACGTTCATCCTTCCCTCTTTCCCTCGCCCCTCGACCGACACTCCTCCCCCCTCCTCCCCCTCCCCGCCAAAAACCTGCCACTTGCTCACGCTCGCTCGCTCGCTCGCTCGCTCTACCCCCTCTCCCTCTCCCACTCTCTCTCTCTCTTCTCTCTCTCTCTCTCTCCGTGTCACGGTCTCTCTTTTGCTCTCGTTTCACGTCGGCCTAGAATAATAATTGGATAGAGCGAGAAGAGCGTCCCGCGAGTCGAAGAGCGTCATCGGCCTCGCGCCTTGCTAACTTTATAGCGCGTTCGTACGTGGGACAACACGTGTTCGGGAGGTGTGAACTGCTTTTAAGTCGGACCCGAGATAAGCGACTCTCTCGTCAGCCGTCGGGAGAAGGTGTTGGCCCGACGATCATTTATTATCGCGAGATTGAATTTCTCCCGGGATCACCCTGACTCACTCACCGCGCTCACCTCCTCCCCGCCCCTCCCCTCCCACCCCCCCTTCCGCCGCCGCCGCAGCCGCCAACGCCGCCGCTGCCACCACTGCCGCCGCCACCCTCGTCCCTCCCTGCCGCGGCCGACCAACTGCATCACCTTCCCCTGCCAAGAGCGCCCCGCTTTAATTAAAATATCGTTATGGGTAGGCGTGGATGCTCGTGTGCGCTTCGGTATTTCCACCTCTTCCTTCCTTTCCATGCTTTTTTTACGCACACGCACGCTGGCAATGGGACGATGTGCCGGGGCCGAGGTGTGCGTGAGAGTGGAAGCGAAACGGATACCGAAAGAAACGAGATAATAACTCGGTGGCGAGGAGAGAAGAAAAAAGAACTGGCGAGGAGAGAGAGAGAGAAAGGAATTGTATATACGTGGCGATCGCCTTTCGTCCTTTAATCAGCGCAATTTTAATTGCGGGAGAAAGCTGATTGCACCTGTGCACGCGCGCGGCTTACATCGCGCGCATTTATTTTCGGGGCACATACATTGTTTTGACGTTTCACTTGCGAACGCCAGCACTTTCCTTTTATTTCCTCACGGTATTCTCCATGGTTTTCTAAGAGCGTAATAAGCGTCCCTTTGGCCTTTATTTTGACAAAATTTTAATGGAATTATCAACCGATGCACTTTATCCCTGCATCTCAATATCGATTTTACCGACCACGAAATATATCGTTGCACCTATACAGACTCTTTGAGCACATCTCATTGCTGTGGCTGGTGCATGCGCGTGTGTGTGTGCTACGGCTCTACTGGATTGAATTAGTGATTTGACAAGAAATTCGAGCAATAATATTTCATTTTTCTTATGCGCATGCTTTAAGACAATAACTTTACCGCTGGTAATTAGTTTAATTGAAAAGTTTCTTGTACATTCTTATTGGCTTCTTAATGCGCGTGTCTTAATGATTAGACATTTATTCACAGATATTATTGCATTTTTAGCAAACGCAAGTTTTATAAAACAAATAGCGTCATTTTGAAATTGTCAGTGCAATCCCATTAGCCGTGTGGTCGAAGGGATTTGAAAAATACGTTAAAAAAATCTTGAATTATTCCCAATACATTGTTACTTCAATGGCCCATTGTTATCACAACATTTGACGCAGAGATACGATACATTCGAGGCCTCGTGAAATTACTGAAATGATTTCAAAAACAATCGACACGTACGCAATTTGATGTACATTTATTCAGGCAGGAGTCAATGTCTACGAAGATCCATTAATATCACCTGCAACTCTTACCGCCATAATCAATAAAACCCTCACAATGGCCATTCAATACATTCTCCGTCGTGTTTGAATACACAAATCCACACACGCAACTTGCCCCCCCATAAACCCCCCTAATACTTGCCAATACGCGAAAAACAAGATCCCATGCTCACAAGTGCAGCACATATAGTAACTGGGAGTATCGCTAGTTAACAACGCGCTGCCAAAATCCTGAGTTGAGCGACTCTCGCAAGTACTTTAAGAACGCAAGGCGCTTATCCATAGATTGGACGGAAATAGAATTGCGTATTCATAATTCGCACACGATGTCAAGAATCGACAGATGGAGCGCGGAGGCTCAACTTCTCAAGCAAATTAGTCAAACGAGCGGGGCCGAGGGAATAACGTTGGCCTAAAAATGCCTCCACCGACAAATCCAAATCACGAGTTCCTCATGACAGATAAGAGCCCAATCGGACATTTGCCGATAAGCCAGCAAAGTACATTCCACCACGAGGGCGCAAATACCAATAGCACCATCAGCCCCCTTAAAGGCCCTGGCGCATCTTATATAATCCAACCTAGCGCACGGCTCCGTCTCCCCCCCCTGACCGATCGTCCTTGTCACTCGCGGAGCTCGACTACCGAACGTCTTGCCGAGCCAACACGCCCGCTTCCGCAAAAGATTCGGTAATTAAGCCAGGAGGAATAGCAGCTGCCTGGGTTGCAAATCTTGGCTATCTTTTCGTCAGTCTCTCCGATCGTAAAAATTGCCGAGAGTTGAAGGATGATTTTAATTTAATTGGCGCGTGTCGAGTGAAATCGAGTGTGCGCGCGCGCGGACACGTCGGCGCGAGGTGGCCGGCGGGGTGGAGGAAGTGCCGCGGAGGGGGAGGGCGAGGGGGGAGGGAAGGAAGGTGGTGGCCAAGAAGGGAGAATTTGAGGGGGGGGGAGAGGGAGAATATGAGGAGCTGCCGGGAGCTGTCAGTGAGCACGCGAGCGAATGCTGACGGGGCCAGAGACGTGCATTTCGCGTGTGCGCGGAGCTGTCGAGGAGCGAAATAAGCCGCTAACTGCTTTGGCAATGTTTTCAGCGTCGTGGCATTGAAATAAATGCCTCCTCTTTCCTCTTTCCCTCTGGGGAATTATGAGGAGGAGATGCCGATGCGGAGATGAATCGCGCGTACCACCGGGTTTTTTGCTGCCCCGATGGTCGTATTTAGGGGGGAGGAAGATAATGGCCATTGGATACTTTGGCGGGATGTTTTTGGTAGGCGGGGAGTGTATGGGACGTAATGGTATTGTGGATCGTGAAATAAGAAGGCGGGCAAAAGTGCATTTGGCCTTAAAGTTGGACGTCCGCCAAAGTGTGAGTGTACTGTTTACATAATTCCATTGTTCGCGTATGAAGTTGGTATTTCCTTCGGGATGTTGAGAAATTTCGTCTTCGTTATTTATGGGGGGGGGGATGATGGTGTGGCATTAGTGTCTATTCGATGGTTTTTTAGTTGGTTTTCGGGTGATTATGCAAATGGTTTAGCATGCGTTGGTTAAATTCGACTATTCAATTAAGATTTTTTCAATTTCGGCCCAAGTATATGGGGTAATATGCAATTTGCGAAGAGTTTGATAGAAATAGAAATCTTTTCCTGCATCCTGCATTTTATTTAGCAAATCGCTGCTCCAAGAATATTGTCTAAATAATTTCGTTTGTTTGTCTTTCCCTTTGCCCCCCCCCCCAATCCCCTAAGTAGGAAGCAAGTCTGTAATATTCGGATTAATTTGATTGCGCAATACCGCACAGAGATAAATAATTATTTAGCTTGGAGAATCTTGAGGCTACGAGTCGATGTTTAATGCCGATAGAATTAATTGCTATTTAAATTGTAAAAACACGTCACTTGGATGCGTGCGAGTGGTAATTACGATGTTGTAACTTACAAGTTGCGCTTAAAATAAATTATGACTATTGAAACTTCACTTTTATTCGGGAAAAGCCAACATTTTCCCGTCTCTTAATAATTTCGTCTCATCACGACAGATTTATTAAAAAGTTCATATAAATTATCGCCATGCGACAATATAATTTCCTCGACTCTGTCAAAATCCATGCATTATAAAATAAGCATTTCGTCTTTATTTTTGTCCTCGACAAATTTCTCACTTCATTAGCTCCCGGCTTGGCCAGCCGCTTAGCAATAAAGCGTCAAGCAGACTTTCTCCAACGCCCTTTCAATCATCGCCAGCAACTTCTTAATGAACAAATTATTTATCAATTGCTTATACTCCGAGTCAATAAATTTTGCCCAATAATTAAACCTATTTAGGAGGGTTTTCGAAGCCAAACATTACTATATTACCAATTTCAATCGTTGTTCTTTATTTACTGCCCTCTGACTATTCACTAATTCCAAGTTTCATATGCTCCATCATAATGCAAGTTTGTCATTCGATGGCTTTCGTCCTTCAACCATGAAGTGCCGATAGATAAGCGTAATGCACTATCAAATAAAGCAATACCAAGCAGGTTTATCATCATTGCTCGGTCAAAGCCAGATTTCGCGGATCGTTAAGATTGAGACGAAGATTTATTAATTCGGGAAAGTTATGTTTTTGCTTACGGAGCTCATTTCACGCACGTGGCAATGTATGTTTGAGCAAATGCTCCAATTGAATTATGTAGCCGTATAGGAGATACGGGATTACAGAGTCGATTTTTCCAAGAGCTTTGTTGAAAATGCCGACTTTTCTCCCAGAAATTATAAACTTTCTAATATCGTCGATGCTTATCATTACGCAAGCTAAATGAAAACCAGTAATTTGCATTTTTTATCAGCAGCTCTCGGTTATTATATTTGTATGGGTGCATTCCTTATATAAGGCTTTTACAAATTTCATTCCAATGTATAATTTGTTATTCCATGCTGTGTGCGGAATTTATCAATTAGATCAATTGCCAGAGAAGAGACGATAAATCACATTGAAATGCGTATAATTATATTCGTGTAAAAAAAATGATTCGAGCAATTGTCAATTATAAGGTAGTGTGAGATAAAAGGTACTTGGCCCCGTTACTACACATCTCAATTCATAAAAATCTTTACATCTAAATTGGTGAGATAAATTCTATTTTTATATTTATTTAGTAGTCTGCTAGACTAAATGCATTTGCTTGATTAAAAAATAAAAAATATCATATATATATATATATATATATATATATAAGCTTTTCCGTATTGATAACAAATTGTCAACTATGAGATTCATTACAATTAAATGTAATATAGTGGAAATCTAGGATCTAGCAAAGATATTTCGTTTTAATGTAAATTACATTAATCAAAAAAGGGCATTTTTCTTCGATTCGTTAATTATTTAAACATACAATTCGAGTAAACAATTCTTATTATAATAACGACTTTATCGGCAATCCTAATAAAACGAAACGTGTATTATTTTACTTAATATAGCGAATAAGATCAAATCCTTTTTATTGTACTGTAAAATTTTACCGCAACTACAGCTCCATGTAAGACAGCAAAGCCGCCATGTAATATTATTATATGTATAGGCGAATAATCTACAAAATCAATATCAAATTGACTGGAATGTAATGATAAAAGTCTCGTATCCAAACTTTTATATTTTACGGCAATGCTATAATTATCATTTGATGTTAAAATAGTATAAAATATAATGAGATCGTAGGCACAATATTATTGCTCGTCATTACGTAAGTCTAAGTGCACCGTTGTACAATATCATTACGTTTCAGACGAAAATTATAATAGAAATTAAGAATGAATAATGAGGCCTATAATTTGCAGAAATAATGATTAGCAAAGAGGTTTCGGAATGTAAATAGCTCGTAGAGATTTTATCGCACCTTTGATTACGATAAAATTCATCTAATTTTACGATTTTACGCTTATTTCGGGATAATCGTTAGGCACACGCAGCCACATTATTATTATCTGTACTTGAAATTCGGTCCACGCCGTACGTAATTATCAATTGAACTGAAAAAAAAAATGTCCACATATTGTATCAATTATCACATATTCGTGCAAACCAATCAGTTCAACAATATTATTAAATTATTCCACTTATATTAATGAGGCATTTCAGCTTTCCGATTGATTGCAGATAGAAATGTAAGAGAGAATGTAGATCAATACGCAGAGATTGAAAATATTATTAAAATTATAGCCTACCTAATCATAAGTCTGTAACTATTCTATTTGTAATCGATGACAGTATTTAACATAGTTTCGACAACTATTTTTCGAGAATTTTTCTTCTCTTTTCTTGTTCTGTGAATTGATTGTTTGTGTGCGTAATTATAGAATTTTTTTAATCCAATATAAAAAAGAAAAGATTCAATTGTTTATAATATATTCAGTTACAATTGTATAGGTTATTATCATTAAAATAATATGTAGTGGTCAGAATTCGTTGTATAATATTGAATTAAAATTGAACAACAGGATATTCTTGAATATATAAGAATAGAATATATTTTACAAATAATGTATACAAATAAGAAAGTCATTACTGTTTTTAGAATAAATGATTATTTTAGTAAACTTCTGCTAAATAGTAATTAAAAGTTATCAATTTATTATTGATTTATTTTGATTTTGAGATATTTATGTCAATGTTGCTGTTATCGTTCTGGCATCAAACGATTGTTATTGTTTTTTAAGTAATATATCGTGCAATTTATTGATTGGAATGAATGTTATTAAATGAAGATGACGATATTTAACAAATATTAACATTAATACATACCAACACGTTCAAACAACTTAATAGTTGTCCAATGTTAAAGAACTTAATGCCCATTCAATTTGCAATCCCAAACTTGTAATGAAATTCATCACCAAAGCTGCAAGAAATATCGATCATTATATGTAAAATATGTCAAATACAACTACACGATCATTGAAATTGTCAATAAAATTAAGAAACAGACGTCTCAAGCTCATTCATCACCACAATAATCCGCGCTCCAAACATTCCTACGAAATTATTCCTCATACATAATATAATTAAGAGACGAATTGACTTTTACAATTCACTTAACGAAATTGAAAAACTTAAAGAAAGCACGAATTAACCCGAATGAACCGCATGCTCTGCTCCATCCTGTAAGTAATTGTAATGGCTTACATAACGCCAAGGAAAACGTAAAAAGTAAATTTAGTTTGATTGACCATCAGTACTCGCATATTCATTTACAATAAAAACAAAAAACAACAACTGCTTAAAGTAATAAGCGCTAACGATGCTGTCAATAATATTAGCATCGGCATTCTATTGTAAGCTCCAATGCCAAATACTTGCTCCTGGACATCCGACGCAATGCCTCAGCGGACACAGCCAGAAGAATAGGAGCACAACAACCCCGCGCATCCCTCAACCAAAAGCAATCCATCCTCATAACTTCATTCGCGCCGTCGGAGTGCAACGGACGCAACCCCCGCACTCCTAAGCTTCCCCAACTCGGAACGGCCCGACCGAAGAATAAAAGCAGCGGCAGCAGCGGCAGCCAACCACGAAAATTAATAATTACAATATGTCCGCTTAGTATAAATCTCGTGGCCGAGGAGGGCGGCGAGGACTCGGGGCCGGGGTGGGGGGCGGGATGGGGGCAAGCGCCAAACAAAGTAACAAAACTAATGACTCATCGATCCGGTTATGCGCGGTGTGTGCGCGCACCGTTTCGCGCGTCGGCCAATCGCCGTGGCGAAGGAGCCTCGCTTTAATTAAAAATTAATCGGCGCAAATTAATTTAAATGCAAAAAGACTCGTTTCCCTCCACACTCGGCCGAGATAAGGTGGAGGAGCCGCTCGTTCCTCGGAGGCGGGCCCGCCGAGTTAGCCGATCGTTACCCACCTGAGCCCGCGTGCCGGCCGAGCCGATAATCGAAATCGCCGCAGACCCCATGTGAGACAATGGGATGGGATGGTTGGGCGCACTGTCTCGGGTGTGAGCGATGTTTGCGCGGCCTTCAGTTTCTGAGAATTCGAAGGCAGGATAGCCGAGCTATTTGATAAATAGTGAAAGGCCGTGTTGGATGGGAGTCGGACGCGGGCCTCCTCGATGACGTGGGAAAACGGAACGAATTTGACGGCGAGGGGCCGGCCCGAGGTGTAACTGCTATTACATTGGACTCCAAGCGGGATCTCAGCCACGTAATCTCTTTATAATCGCTTTTTGTGCTTTATTTGCGGCGAGGGTGGCGAGGGGGGGCAGAGGAGAAGGTGGTGGTGGGGAGTGTGTCAAGACAAGGTAGTGCGAGTGTTTGTAAATTTGATTAGATATCAGCGTGGGTAAGCTGACCTATTCGCTTTAGCGTCTCACTTGCATATTAATGGAAATATCGAGACTCGAGCAAAAGTAGTCATTTTTTATTAATATTCTTTTGTCGTGGATTCTTTATAGCCTTCTTTTGGCGTAAAAAATCACAGAACACGCTTTTCCGTGTAAGTGACGTAGAATCGGGAGCAAAGTATTGGTGGGCCTCTCTCGTCGAAATGCCACGGCATGCAGAGCTCCAAGTATACAATAAATTATTCGAGAACGAAATTGAATGTGAAATTGAAAAATAGATCATCCCCCGTAAAAATGTGCATTCGTATTGATCGAAAATAACGTAGGTCACTATTGTTGTTGTGTATACATGGTAATATTATGCGAAATTACAATTCACACTTGGCGTAAATATTTACACGTACTCGACACACCACGTGAACGCACGTATCTCGCGCGTGCGTGTGCATACGTGTGTGCGTTAAACAAAAAGGTTTGCTGTAGAAGTGAAAAACTAATGTTAAAAAAGTGCTTGCAAAATACCATTAAAAGCATCAATAACCACCTAACGATATTACAAAATATTCAGCGAGGAGGGGCCTATATCACTTATATACTCTAAAGTATACCTCCGATATGCTTATCGATAATGCATAAACAATCCTATCGAGGTCGTAAAATTCTTTTGTCAGGTCCTCATGCGCGTGCATATGCATCAGCTCGTGCACTGCTCAGGCGCAGTCGATCCCTCAATCAGATTGCGCCATATAAAATCCCGAGTCTCGTGGCCGATAAAATCGATCGAGCGCCGTTCCTTCCTAGATAATGGATTTTTTCGCACCCCTCCACATCCCCATACAAATACACGCGCAAATACACAGGTTCAATCTCTCTCCCACTCTCTCTCTCTTTCTCTGCCTCTCTCTTATGTTGTACTTGGTTCTTCGTCGGCGGTACCCGCGAGTAACGCTGGAGGTACATGCGCGGGTTAACTCGATTATTATTACCTCGTTATCGTTATATACTTGACGCGAGCACGATAACCCCCGGCGCGGATGCAACATATATGTACTTATTAATAGAGGAGGAGAGGGACAAAAAAAAAGGAGTGAGACAGTGAGATGCGGAGTGACGAACAGCCGCAGCAAATGAGAAGCATACATATATACATATATATATATGTATATATATATAAAGAGAGAGAGAGAGAGAGAGTGACGGGATGGATAGGTAGACACGGGAATCAGCTGGGAAAGAAGGGGAACGTGTGCGTGTGCCACAATGAGAAATTAACAGAAATAAAAGGGAGAAAGGAGAGCGATCGAGAGAATTATAGAAAAGATGAGAGTTTAAGTGGACTTGTTTCACGTGGATGAATAGGACTTTAAAGTGCGAGATGATCTTCGTCTCGTTGGAGTATGGTGATGAAGGGTCTGGGAGGATATGTTGCACGAATAACCTGTAGCTTTTCAAATTGCGTGCTCCAAGTGCAACTGCATTTTCGATAATCATCATTGTAAATGTATTTTTCCGAGATGCTTTACGAGTGATAAGAGTGATAAGTCCTTATTCGCGGCAATTTCGATCAATGGAGATTGCGAGTCGTATTTATTAAAACTACCACTGTAAATTTTAATATCCTTAAGGGAGAGATTTCTTTTGTTTTTATTTATAGGTATTTAAGTAATGGATATACGGACCCTTTGCAGATCAAAAGATAAAGCTTCATAAATTGAACCGTCTCCTATAATCCGTGGAATGCACGAAGAGATTATTACATTTTATTTCGGTAAACTAGATAAGATTGGAGATAAAATTGGCTACGTTACATGCTCATCGACATAATATTTAAAGCCTCGAACTAAGACGCGCTGAAAACAAATTTAATGGATAATTTTGCAAATTGATTTGGCACCGAATTAATCGCACCCTTACGATTAATTGCACAACTTCCAGTTGAGACAATTTACTTTCCATGCTGCATTGGGCATTTGATCCGACACTCTTACAACTACGCCAATTATTAATAATGTCGCGTTACATTAAAACGACATCCCAATATTTATTTACAGTTTTTTTAAAATCTCTCTTCTTAATAAAAGCAGCATCCCTCAGCCCGAGGACAATAAAGAAGTAATCCAATAGAATATCGAGTGAGAAATAGAATATTCATCCAATAATTTGTTCGTTTGAGCGGTAAAGAGTGAAACCGAGTGTAGGAGGAAGTTACCGATGTTATAAAATCTATTAAAAAAAAAAAAAAAAAATTATTAATACGATTTCCTCGCGAATGACATTTGCACGTATAACAAGAAAGTATGAATCAAGGATTCGGAATAAATTTTACGAGAAAATCCTATTAACAGGAAGGCCAATTATTTATTCAGTAACTCACAATTAATGGAAAAGTAAGTCCAGTGGCTTATGGCGGTAAAGATAATTCAGATTGTGATTTAGCTTTTATGATTTTACATGATTCATTGATTCATCGCGCGACAATGATGCAATCTGTTCCGATTTCTGTTCCCTTATTTCTGCTGTGGCTTATTCTTTGTAGTATCGTTCGATTATCTCACAATTCCAAACATTTAAATTATAAATCCAATAAATTATTGTTCACAGAAAGCATATAAAAGTAATCACAATTTTCGATTCAATTTTTATACTTTCCCAAGTAATCTTGAGAGGTAATATGAATAATTTATGATTGCAATATATGTATATATATATACTATCTTATTTTAATTTAAGTAACTTGTTTGTTCTATTAATTTATTTGGTTTTAAGACTTTAAATTATCATCGTGCAATGGAGTCCGAGATTTTTAAGTAACAAGTATAACGTCTGTGGAAAATTGATTCTGATCTTCAACTCGTGTAACATTTTAATTTAACAATGTTTAAATATGCAATCGACAAACAATATGATAAGACTAATAGTTCGGAAAAAAAATGTTAATAGCTTCGTAGAAATTTCGTTAGTTAACGATAATGATTGGGAAATGGCTAATAGCAAAAATGTCAGAAACCTAATGAATATAAATCATTGCTAATCATTATCATTACAAGTAGATAAAAATCTTGTTTTAGAATTGTTTGATGTGGTTTTGTCAGTCGTGGCGGAACAAAGGGGTGAAGAATCAAAGACAATTGCGCTCCAAGGTATTACGAAGTAAGACGTATCTTTTCTCTTGAACGTGCCCACCTGGATTATATAGATCAGATAAATCCAAATGTCATTTGTATTTACGGTTAAATATCCTTTTGTTATTTATGATTTACTATCAATATTCCAAACAGCTTTATCAATACTTGAGCGGATTAATTGGCTTTGTGGGCTCGAATGAAATTTCTTTTCTCCTTCATTTCCCAGTCACGTTTCCATTCCACCAGTAATATATTTATTTTAATTACATTGCCATTAGATTGGCGAAATGAAAAGGTAGGTTTCTTTACTTCTGTGAAATGGCCCGAAACTTTGTACACATTACGTGCACCTCAATTACCGTAAGCCTAGGCGGTAAATTTATCCTTCGTGCTATCGATGCATATTACCAAATACACCGAAATAAAGCAAATTCATAAGGTTGGAACTTGTCATACGCAATTTATTTATCAGCAAGCTAATAATAGCCAATAAATATCGAGGCAGTTTGTCTTAATTAATAATTTCGCAAGCTAGCCGGCAAGCTTAAGCGAAAGAGTCTTTTACGAAATATGAAATCTGCTCGGATAAAGAATTTCATTCAAACTGTCAGCATTGAATATCTATTGACGTCCAAAAATATGGCACCCCATGTCATTATGCCGCTGCTGTACGTTCTCCAGCAAAGCAAATATCATGAAAAATTCTCGATTTGTTTGGCAAAATACCTCGCGAATCCAAAAATACGGCCTCTCTTTTCATTAAAGGCAGGAGGGGGTAGAGGGGGTGATGGGGGAGGGGGAGGGGAGGGAGCAGAAAACCGCTCTCGCGAGCTCTCCATCTCTCTCCCAGAGCGGTGCCTGAACTCTTGAGAGAAATCGTCGATGTAGCTCGACTATATTTGAGAGTGCAGTCGCGGTGCGAGTAACTCTCACGACTCGCTCGACTCCTCTCTCTCTCTCTCTCTCTCTCTCGCGCGCGCGCGCGCGCGTTCCGACCCTCACGGATATAGGCGAGCGCGCGCGTGCGCTCGCGCGCACACTCTCGCGCGGCCCTCATAAAACAGCCGTAAAACACTAAACGGCTGTAAAGCTGCCGCCCCGAAATGCCGCGTCGCGCGAGATCGAGCGAGAGAGAGCGAGAGAGCGCGAGTGAGGTTGGGAGGGCGCGGAGGGCGGAGGGGGGGGGGGACGGAGGACCGTGGGCCGTTGTTTAGCTCCGGTCGCTCGTACTCTCACTCGCGGGGCAATAGAGACACGCACCTCTCGGACGCTAAATCACCCGGACCACGCCCCTAACCTTCGCGTGTGCCCTCCGCCCTGCCCTCCTCCCCCCACCCCCACCCCCTCCCTCGCGCTCTCTTTCACGGCTTTGGCTTCGGCTCGGCTAGGACGAAGCCGTCGCTCGGAGTTCCGCGCGCATTGTGTCTACCTTCTCTTGAGTTTCGAGATGCAATTTCGCTGGCGGTTGTCGTGGCTCGGCCGACTCGTGCTTTCGTTTAACACGCGCTCGCATCTTTTGAAAGCTGCGCCCGAGCGATCCTTCGTGGCCCTCGAGGAGAGATACATTTTTAAATGGCCTGTCTTGTAGGGTCAGCTGGGGAAATGTTGTTTGGCTCCAAAGTGGAGGTGTTAAAAATCACTTTTCCTTCGTGACCTCTCGAGCCTCGGCCTTATAAAATATTTCCTCGTTTTTCTGTTTGGCCGAATGGATGTCTTTTTAATGCCTTTTGAGGAATGAGCCGTTTGGGAAAAGCCTTTGTAACAGTAGTAGGTGGGGTGAGCTTGGATTAATTAAAATTTCAATGCTCGGAGCGAGGTTAATTGAATTTGCGACCATGTCATTATTTTCGGAGCATTGGATTGTGAGATTTGGCCGGATGCTTCCGTTATAATTCCGTATCCCTTGATTACGTAATTGGACGAGAATTAATTACTTTCGGCTGAAAATTTTAGGAACATAGAGAATGGAAAGTTGTATGGGCCTTGGATGTCTGAGTGGTGAGTTGGTGCTTCGGTGAGAGAATGGCGTTTGCATGTGTGCGCACGGAAAATTGTCGCATTACAATTTATTAATTCAGAGGTGAGGTGCGCTATGTGCAATTCAATGTGAATTCGACGATAAGTTTGACACTCGCATTATTGCAGAACGTCATCTAACTCTTGCGCCTCTTATTCCTTTCTCAAATTTTTTTCATTTAATTCGCGCATTTGCATTTAAATTATTGCTTTATTCTTCTAGAATGTCTTATTGACCGCCTCATCGTGGATTATAATTGATAAAGGCATATAAATAAGTATCCGATCGACCAACTGCGACAATGTTATCGAAGAAGCAAAAAATCTTGTATTCAACGTTTGACAGATACACAGTTTGTATTTAATATCGCGTGAAATTTCTACACGGAGCATTTACATGAGGTATTTTACGTAATAAAATTTCGACGCGAGCAATGAATAATCCCTCGTCAAATGCCATTTTAATTAACGAAAACAATTAAATTAAATTGCGATTGCAGGTTAAAATGTAGCGAAACATTTGTAAGCTCAGTGCGTATATTGATGGCCTACAATTTGGGCAAAATTTAAAACAATCGACTTGATTATTTAGCTTTAAGCCGAAGCTGGAGATAAAGTGAGTCCTTGATGGACCATCTTGTGCGCCATTAATTTAAGCATTTTCTGAAAATTTTGTGCAACGCCGCGCAATTGGCTTAAATCTGTCGTATTTAAAGTGAATTGCCGGGCAGCGAAAGTAAACGGCATTCAATGTTGCAGCGTTTATGAAAGAATTTGTCCGCGTAAATGATGTAGCGTAAAACTTTGTTATTTCATGTACCTGTAACATAGAGATTATTTATAGCCTCAACATTAATGGCCACTGTCCGGCATTCGAGAGGCGGCCAACACTTACGAAATCTGAATAAGCGATTGATCGGGAGAGAAACGAATATAGCAAATGATAATATAAGTCTCTCCGAAGTTGATTTTTATCGATTAGAATCAATCGTGAAATCCATTTTTCTTTCTAACGGACGGAAAAAGAAGCGAGGATGATGTATTGGGAGTGAAGGTAAAGTCGAAAGAAAAAAGATTTACAAGCAAATTATAACATGATTTCTATTGAGATTTTTTTTTTATTAAAAGATTAAGTGTAAAGCATTGCGAAGAAAAATCTATATTTCATTAATAATTTAGTCTCCTCATTAGCATAATAGAGTAGAGCGAAGTACTAGTGAATTTATTTTTTCAATATTGATAATGGCATTCTTACTGAAACGGAAATACGTATCGGTTAAATAATTCAATACTTATTCGAAGAATATAAAAATTAAGAATTGATTACGAAATTGTGCAGCGTATTGTTATACAAGAGCAATGTAATATATTAAGTATAGAATATTTGTATCTCTACGATATTGATTGTTATTCGCGAAAAAAGTATCATTAAATAAATTGTAATACTTATTTTTCTTATAATACTTAAAGTGTAATTCCAGTTCGAGAAGAAATTTTCCATTGTTTTTGATTTTTAAACTCGTGGCTATCCGTTTTTAAATCAAGGCAATTGTTATTCGCAAACAAGAGACGTAAAAACGTACATTACGCATATTATGAGAATATTTAACGTTAATATGAGATTTTTCATCGGAAGATAAAACGTAAAGTATTGTAAAGAAAAATCTATATTTCATTCTATTGAGTTATTATTTATCAAATTCAAGTATATCAAATTCAAGTTAATAAGAAACTAAGATTTTATTTTATGTTATTAAGACAACAATGTGAAGTACGCTAAAGGCTAATTGAAATATATTCATTGCAATCTACAAGTTGTATAAAGTTGTATATGAGGGAATTTATATGAATTGGAAAAGGAGGAATATCTTCTTGAATTTGGTCATTAACTCTTCAAGGATTTAGTGAGATGAAGACTATAAAAAGCAATAAAAAGTTTAAAAGACATTTATCTCTAAAGGAATCTCTTGTTTTTTTAATCCTTTATTTATGTTGTTGTTGTTGTTGTTGTTGTTGTCGTTGTCGTTGTCGTTGTCGTTGTGAAATTCATATATTTTTCATCAAACGTTACGGTGAATTTTTAATTTATTTATGCTCATCTTAAGTAATTCGCCTGGTCCTGAGATTGTTATATAATCCACTTAGTGCATTTAATAGTATCGTTTACAGAACAAAACAGATTTATGAGCGTCTAAGGAATCGAGGTTCGGAACTCGAAGGAGAAGACACCACACCAACACCACCAGCAAGAAGAATTTAGTGCTTCGTGGACTCCGAGGCACGACCAATCATCCTTGCGTTGCACAGTTTGCGCAAAAGCCCCCAAGGGCAGGGAAAAAGATAGAATAAGAGGAAAAAACATTGGCAGCAGCATCCTCGAAAGAAGATGAAGCTGGCGAAGACGAAGAGGCAGCAGCAGCAGAAAGAGAAAGAAGAGAGGTACTCTAAGTGAGAGTCTGTCTATTTGTCTGTATGTACGTGCGCCCGCGCGAGCGCGCGAGAGAGAGAGAGCGTATGTGTGTGCGAGTGAGTTATTGTGTGTGTGAGTGAGAGAGAGAGAGCGAGAGTGAGTGAGAAGCAGAGGAACATAATCTTACGTATCAATTAGACTCAGGATCCCAGGGGCCTTACCCCCCGCGGGCCTTTGACCGTTCGCCGCGCCGCTTCTCTTCAGAGGTGTGAGAACCGAGAGAAAGGAAGAGAGACGGAGCGAGCGAAAGGGGAAGGAAGATGGCAAGTGCGTGTGTTTAAGCGTGGAAAGGTGAGAGAGAGAGAGAGGATGGGACGGGGGAAGAAAGACGTCTTCATCGGCTACAGAGTCCGGGGACTTTTACGGAGCCGTGTACGTGTGCACATCGTGCTTTCGACGTATAAATCGATCGACCAGTGTGAGCTATGCCATTTTACAATGAAAATCTTATTATCGGCGAGACCAGAGGTGAAGATCATTTTATTGGCTCTCATTGTTGGGTGTACAAGACGACAATGGATTTTTATGGTCCGAGGAAAGGGGGGATTGATCGTTACGGCTGATTCGTGTGGCTGAAAATTAAAAGAAGTTGAAAGTGTAACTGTTAATATCCTTTATTGAAGAACTTGGAAGAATAACTTTATATCAAAATCATACGCTGTGGAAGCTTGATAAGTTTTAAACACGACAGTTTTCATAAAAGTCTTAAAGATATTACGAGGAAATGACTCGTTACATTTGTACTCGAATGAAATTGCATTAAATCTTACATTTACAATTCAAGGTATTTTAATTACATTTGGCTGGCCATTTCATAATTACGTATTGATAATTTATTTCGAGAAAGTATATTTTACCGACCCATCCATTGAATCTCTACCCAACTGCATTATCCTATTCAACGACTAAATTAATAAGTAATCTTTAACTTCATTCTATTGCCATTATTCGTTTAATTGAGCTTTTGCTTGAAAATCTGCAAGCTCGATTTAAGAATGATATTGCAGGTTGAGTGGCGAAATCTTCGTATCGCAAATAATGAGCAATCAGCGGGCAATTTACACTACTCCTGTTCTGCAGTAAAGGACTTTAAAATCGTAAGTGGTATGTCACTTTCCAACATCCTAATGAAATTCGACAATTACATTACTTAGAAGAGCCTAGTGCGATTAAAAAAGTGTATGTGAATGTCGCTCATTTGCTTTGATTAATAAATTGACATTTTTAAAACGCTTCTATTTAAATTTTAAAAGCCAAGATCTCTTTTAAAATGGATCATTGAAATTAACGTTGTAATACATAACGGCCAAGTTAGTGTGTGTGTGTAAGTAAGTAAAGTGGCACACGAGAGCTTTCTAGGGATCGCATTAATTTTCTGTAGTTTACCCTTTGCGGCTTTTTCTACTTTGTTTTTAATTATTTTGGAGAATATCCTGACGTTAAGCGCCACTCTCTGCTTTATTTTCGCAGGCAACTTTAATTACATGCTGGGTGTAAAGAATAGATTATTTTCATATTATTAATTACGATTGTAATTAGACGATTAGAATTTGCGCTTTAAAAGCTTACAATTGAATAGTCTCTGGAATGAAAGACATGATAATGCAATTTAATCGCGAATATTAGTAAGTTGTAGTGAAAATATTGTGCTCTAAGGGTGAAAGAATTTATCGCGTACCATAAATAAATAAACGTGGAAACCGTGAAATAGCAATGAGAATGATTAAATGAATATTGCAAGAAATAAATGATTGGACACATACCTTGAAAATATAAATGTAAATAAATTGTACGCACCTTTTGCAAAATGTTCCTCTCATTACAGATGCATAACATATAAATAGTTTTACTAATAATTGCCAAGCTAACTGAATTTCACGCTAATTAATGGTCGGGGACTGAAATATTCTTTCTCTGCCATTTAGTTGCTACTATTTATATTTAATTGGAAGGTGCGCAGTGGTTTGGGGTAATAACATGCCTCCAATTGCTTATTTCGGCGGGGAATTACTGGTCGTCCGAATTACATATTTAGGAAACAATAATTAATAAATTCATAGAAATTATTCTTCAAAAGTTTACTTCGGCCCGACATTTAACGTAGTAAAGAGCGTACCACTTGGATTAATTATCTCGCTTGAAGTTTTATGAATACTTTATTCCCATATAGTTCGATCCATTGTTATTACATTTCATTTAAAGGATTCGTGGACTGTTGGCAGTTTCCAAGTAAAGCCCCTGGAATTGATTAAAATTCTCTGAAAATTAATCATCGATCTTTGTATTAAGAAGTCCAGGGGCATGCGGCAGTCGGCTGTGTATGGTCGGTGGAAAAAAAAAAAAAGTATCTATACATTTTTAATTAAATTCGATTTATTCCGAAGGTGCGAAAGTGAAAGAGTTGAGTTATTTTTTGGAGATGTCTTCATTAACTTGCCCTGCGGGTTATTTCGGGCCTCCATACAGTTTCGATAAATCGATCGACCCGCACAGTACAATAAAATCCTCCTTTCTCTGCTCCGAACCTTTCGCTCGGCTTTTCTCTCTCACTTCTTTTAAGCACACGTCCATTATTCTCTCCTTCTCTTCCTATTATTAATAATTGCCTTTATCAATAATCTCGTCAATTCGTTGAATGTAAATTGAGAGAAATCTCGTTGGACTATTGACTGAAATCTAAAATGCGGACTCGGTGACTAGCCGAACGAGTAATTTATTTATCCAATAATCTTTTAGAGCGATCTCCGCTTTTTTTATGTCAACCATTGTTTCTATTTTCCTAAATATAATTATTGCGAGTTGTATCGCGAGCGCTCGCGAGGTGTTGACTTTTCAAATTAAAAAAAATTGTCCTCTCTTATACTCGTCCGCGTAAGGAGTGCATTGTTGATCGAGAAAAGCGCCGAACCTTGTGTTCCGTCATCAATCACTCGATCAAGAGTGAAAATAAACGAAGGAAGTTTTTTGGGACGCGTACAGGCCAAACGCTCTTAGAATTATGATTCGTATACTGAAAAAACAAGGAGTCGTCGGGTCGATCAAAGTCGCAAGCCAACTCACGCACACACACACACACCATTGTGCAATCGATATGCTTGCGATCGCTATGCAAATTAGCGCAGCTCGTGCAGCTCTCGGTTGCGGGAAAAGAATCCTTGAAGATTTTAGGGGGATGGGTATTACGCGTGTACATAATAACACCTCGTAAATGTCGATGTTTCGGGCGTATTTTGCGCTCTCTCTCTCCACGTCCTTTTGTACTTCTCCCTCGAGGGTAAACTGCACGTAAGGTTGAACTTTCAAAGAACCGACGAGGAAAGAATTAATTTTTTTGCGACCATTCGCGGCTGATTAACGCGCGGACGCACAATCGCCCGTAATCGCCAAAAGAAATCGAAAATACTTGCGGGACGCGGATAAGTATCTGTTTAGGCGTGGAAAATCTCTCTCATTGCGCTTCTCGTTATACTGAAAACTAAGTTTTATTTTCATCGATCGTAATGCACTCGATAATCAAGGAAAATGCTTTCGCGCGCAAAAGGCGGAGCGGGGATTTTTACAGTTTGATCGCCTTGCTTCTCTCTTTAATTTCATTATCTTGGCTCTGTCTATTTGCAATTGAGATTATTCGAAAAACTTTAGCCAAGACTTTGAAATTGAGCGTGAGCTCGAAAATGTTATATTATACGTTGGCGTACAACAATTTGTATTATTGCTTGGCGGGGGGCAACGAACGAGTTACAAACCTTTCGGATCGATATTTATTAGAGAATTCATCGTCATTGGCATTATTATTAAGTATACTAACCTACGGATAAATCTATCAGTGCTAAATGCAATCGATTGGAACCATTTACGAGTTTCCTCAATTATTTGAAAATTACTCTCACGATGTTCTTTACCCTTCAATTGGACACACAAGTTGTAGAAAAGCAACTTTATAAACCAAGATTTTGCAAAATACTCCCTCACGCGCGGGTCTAATAGTTTTAAATGTGATTTAAAAGTTATTTCGCATAGAGAAATCCAACACCGAAATTTCACCTACCGATAATTAAATACAAGATTTATACTCATAATTGGCCTGGCTTTCAATTTGCATACAAAACGTTTTCACCTTCTCTCCTCCTACTATTTATATAAATCTCGGGCTTATAAAAATTGATTCTTAAGAAGGATCCAATAAGAAGGAAGAGACAAAACTATTAAAGAAATATTGATGTGTTGGAGTGGCAGTCTTGTCACATTATAAGCTGCCGCCATTGAAGCTGTTGCCGACGTATGCGTGCGCACAGGAGATTATCGACAAAAATATTTAAAAAAATATTCGCATTCGCCCGTGACAAAAAGGACCGTAAGCCCGATGTGCGCTGATTTAAGGACACTTGCGCAATAGTTTTCGATCTTAGCAATAATTCACAAAAAGGCCTTCGCTTAAACACCAAAGTCCTCTCTTTACGCAATAAATTTGCTTTGATGGACGTGGGAACGATGTAATTATAATGGAAATGCCTTTGCAGTTTAAATGATTTGAAGAACGTGCAATATATTTAACATTCAAAGTCATTTAGGCTATATTTAACGCACTCGTTGGCGTACCGTGCGCCCAGTATTCCTCATTATTTAATATAATGTATAATTTCGAGGGGGGGGGGGGCTGGCGTTAAAATGTAATGAAACACTTGTACGGCCTATCCAGCATAGCCCACTAATTATATTTCGAAATGTCTGGGTGCCCGAGCGAACGGCCTGCCGAAAGAAACGCTTTTCCGAAAAGTCAACCGACCCAATTATCAAAGCAACCCCCCCCCCCACCCCACTTTTATTCGCCCGCGAAACTAGAGGAGCAGCGCCTCGTTTACGCCTCTCTTGGCCCTCCAGCCGCAGCCGATAAAGACAAAACGAGACGTGTGGCAATAAAAAGTGTTAACGAGCAACGATCTCGTATCCATCGATCAGACGCGCGTCGGTTCGGTTTTTGTGGGGCCGCACGGCGCACGCTGTAATATATTACTTAACACCCACGAAAAAGCTGGCCCGCGGGGGGCCGGTCGGTCGGTTATCTTTTCACACCGGCCGCGATTGCGCTCTCTTCGCACCCCCCCACCCACCTACCCGTCCCATTCCTCGTCCCGGGGTTCCCATCCCTCGGCCGCCATTATCTATGGGGGCGAGGGCCTGTCGGCTGCTGGCGTACCTTTGCCGCTCAGCAGCCCCGCAGTCTTTGTATCCTTTATGCTGGAAAAATACAATTTTCTGTGTACGATTACGATCTTCGATCGTCATCATTACGACGATCCTCCTCATCATCGGCGATATCGCTCTCATCGGCTCTGCGATGATTGCCGATAAAGTTGGGCATCGATACCAGTGCGCGCGTCAACGCATGTGTGTGTGTGTACACGAAGGCGGCGGTAAAAAAGATGAGGCAGTGAAGCGCATAATATATACGTCATGGAGAGTTAAGGTGCAACTTAATCGTCCTCCTCTTTTATCGTCGTCGTCGTCGTCGTCGTCGTCGTAGTCGTAGTCGTAGTCGTCCTCGTCGTCCTCGTCGTCCTCCTCCTCCTCCTTCTCCTCATTCTCCGCCTTCTCCTCCCATTCCTTCTCTCCCAAGCACGTTCGCTGCTCTTTCCCCCCGCCCCCCTCTACCGCTCCTTTTAATTCTTGTTTTTCGTTGGAAAAAAGCGTCACGCGTCGGATTCGCTTGTGGCTAACGAATTCAAATTAGCCCGTTCGCACCTCCACTGATTAAGGCGACCATAAGTCTCCTCTATTCTCTTCCACTTCTCGCCTTTTATCTCTCCCTCTCCCTCTCGCTCTCTCTCTCTGTTTAAGCTCTCTGTCCCTTTAATGCACCTCCGAGCTGGATGCAAGATAAAGGAGCGAGAGAGTGAGAAAGTGCAGAGTGCAGTCGAGTGCTTATACACTCGACTGGGCTGCTCCTCGCCTTGAGCGCAAAGAGTTACGGCATCTGGCCCTGCTAAAACCAAAGAATAAGCGAAAGAAATGCAAGAAGAGGGTCAAAGACAGAGAGACAGAGAGAGAGATAACGAAATAAAAAGGGAGTAGAGTAGAGTAGATGAATTTCAAGTGAACAAGCAAGTGAATACATGTGTGCGCGTGCGTGCGGGCATACCATACTCCCGTGCTTCTGGCCCTTTCCCTTCGCCTTTGCGCGTACGTTGATTTGTCTACTGCGGCGATACACTGAATCTTCACATCCACACGGAGCTCCGTAGCTGGCCTTCTGCTTATCTATAGGGCGGCAGACGTGGCCATTGGTATAAATAAAATGCCGAGGCTGCATACGCGAGTGCGTTTATCGCCGAGTCCCTCTATCGCCTCGCGCGCGCGTGTGTGTGTGCGCGTGTGCGTGCGTGCGCTGGGCGAGGTGGAGGGGAGTAGCAGGGGCTGAAGGAGAGAAAGGAAGAGTCGACACGGCAGCGCGAGCACAGACAGCAGAAGGTGTCGGGCAATACTTTTCAGGCGCGCGCGCGCTCACCTCGCTCGCGTTCGTCGCCGCTTGACGTCTTAATGCACGTCGAGAATAATCTCACCGCCAATTTATTACACTCTTTCTCATTTCTCGTCCCTCGCCAGCGAGCGAGCGAGGCTACGCGAGGGACGAAGAAGAGACTGAGACTGAGAGAGAGAGGGAGAGAGAGAGGGAGCAAGCTCTTCGTTCCTTTTTTTCCAAGTGCTGCTTCGCCTCCGGGACATATGCGCGGTTTCTCTTTCTTTATCTTTCGCTCTATTCCTTCGTGATATTTTCGCATAGTTTTTTACTGTAGTTTGTTAAAAGCAGAAAAAAGAGAGAGAGAGAGAGAGAGAGAGAAGAGAGAAAAATATTATAGAATATAATGCATTTTATGATTGTTCGATTTGGATATTTTATTTGGAGGGGAGGCGAGTTTTTTTCAACGCAAATTCAGCCTTTTGTAAATAAAATGGCCGTGCGCTTAAAATTTATCGTGCAATTAGACTTGCGAGATGAAACGGAGTGTTTAAAGTTGATGTGATTTTTCATTACGAGGATTTACTATTAAATTATAAATTTTTCACACCTACGGAGGGAAAAAGTTTACATGCGGTTTGTCCGAGAAGTTGGAATATAGGGTGATTACTGCATTAATTGTAACGATAATTTGTATTAGAATATGAAGATCTGTAATTTTGATCATTGGGATTATTTGAAAGTTAATGTCAAAATTAAAGTTACTTGTCACATTTTTAATCGCCGCTCTATTAATGTCCAATGTCTTGTAAATATAAATAGTGTAAACATTATTCGTTTCATAATGTCCATTGTATAGTCATTAAAATCTCCGATTATAAAAGTAAAAATCTCGTTCATTGCAGAATAATTTATTAACAGCAACCAAAAATTTATAAATAAATTACGACTTATCGTCGCTATGAGCGTTTGAATGCTGCAATATTATACAAATACCAGAAGTTTGTAATAGAATAGGCGACGATACACAATCCTACAAGTCATTTAAAACTTTCTTCTATTCAGTAAAAAAAAAAAAAATACTTTCCATCTATACATCGGACAAAAAAAAAAAAGGAAAGAAAAAAAAAAATAGAATGAAGAGTAATGCCTTTCGGTCATCAAAGTGACTTTTTCTACGAAATTTCATATTTGAATGATTAATTAAATTTGAGCCCAATTTTCTAATTAAATATATTTAATGATCATTGATCGTCAAAGTATTTTACCATAAATAAAATTTATTTCCCTCCCATAAATATACTATTGTTTTTTATACTTTGTGTTTGTGTATATTATTAGAACTGCTGGCTTCACCTTCATTGATTAAAATATATCATAAATAAAATTTTTTATCTATTCACTCTGTCACTTTTTTCTTTCCTCTTCCTCTTCTTCTTCTTCTTCTTCTTTTTTTTTCAGGATCTCTTGCGATTTCACCTTAGTCCGATTTACAGGCGCTTTCTTTTTCAAAGGAGCTAGAAACTTATATGTTTGCAACGAGTTTTTGGATCTTAATAGAATACGTCCATTTAAATTTTTTTCTTCTTCAACGCGTAGCCGAAGAAACCAAGGGAAGGATGAAAGTGAAGTGGAGAGAGAGAGAGCGAGAGGGAGGGAGCGAGAGGGAATGGAGTAGAATTCCACAGCACCTACACAAGGGAGTCACGTGTATATATATATATATATATATATGGAGTCGTAAATTTTGGAAATTTATGGGATTTCGCTTTAGGAGGATTAGACGTGTTTAGGGTCAATGAGATCGTTCGCTTTCATTTCCAAGTTCGCCGCGCCGTCCATTTCGAAAATTATTTTTCTCCGTCAAGTGTACGATTTTTTTAAGCGAATCCACAGCATACTAATGTAGTGCCGAGAATGGCGTGCTTATATCCTTCAAAAATTATGTAGCGAATTGAGACATTAAAGTATGGACAGAATAATGGCGTTTTGAGCAGGTGTTAAAAATTTTACAAATACATTTGCAGGATATTTCTGCCGACTTTTTACCTCTTGATTGTGATAAATCGGATTTCCAGCGGCGAGTTGTGCAATACTAATTACACGAACAAATTTATTAATTCAATTTGCCAGATTTCATTCTTATAATTATTTTCGCCGATTATAAAATCTACTATTACCAACTTTACTATTTTATACGAATATTATTATTATTATATTCTTAAAACTTGGATAATAAATTATCACACGGATGTGGTACGATGACGTACATATATATATGTGTGTATATATGTATATATATGTGTGTGTGTGTGTGTGTGTGTGAATAAAGATTCTTTTTTATAATGATGAATTATAAGGTAATATGTTATACTATAAAAATATGAATAATTATAATTTCTTAATTAAAGTTTTTTTTTTAAAATAAATGATATACGAGCGAACATTAATTTTTTCAATTGAAAATACAAATACTTTTAAAAAGAGTACTAACTGCTTCGGCGTTGTAAAAACAGTTTTATAAATTTTATCGCCGAGGATTTTTCATTTGAATATATAATTTTTAGAATTTATCGTTAAATCGCCATAACGACATTTATATAAATAATTATTCAAGGGCGTAACAGAAAAACGCAATGTTTTAGGTGTCACGATAAATTGTCATACCATTTTGAGTTATACATGCATATGTTTATATATATAATACCTATTGGTATCTTACGAACTTGTTGAATTTTTAAAGAAAAAAACATGTCCCTCCGTAAAATAAATGATTTTCTCGCTGCGGTTTATTAATAATAAAATCTGTTAAAAAGAGCGCACTTAAGTGTCTAAGGCAATTTTTTTCAACCAGTTTTATGATAGTTCAGCTCTTGATCTTGATTACTCATACTTTAATTTCGTATAATTTATTATTTTCTGCGTGTGCTATTTAATTTATGACTTAATTAAATAAAAGTAGCCATGTATAATTATTGGCACGTTAAAAATGCGCAAATTCCAAATTACACGCTATTTGTAATTTTCATTCGTATCATTAAGCGGACGTGCATTAAGCCAATGATTTAACAATATAAGTAAACAAATGCGAAGGCTGATGAGTTACGATTTCATAGATCACCTAGTTGGTCATAGATCATTTGTTCCATATTATTTAAATTATACGACTGGAGTGGAAAATAGATGAATTAGTACAAATAATTACATCTCTTCGGAATTCTAATTCCATATACTCTTCCACATGCACTTGGATAACATGGATTTTCTAAATAAAGAAATTAAGATTCTAGACGCGTGGCCACATACTGCAGATTTTTTATTAATTATTTGCCTCGATCGACTTAGAGTGCAAAAGAAATCTGTATCATAAATTTGTAAATAAAAGATGTCCAATTATAAGAGTATCAGACTGCTTTTTCGCTTAAATTAATTTGAGAGATTTATGCACAAGATAAATGATCTTATATATATCCTTATAATACATAAATTGTTTTTCTTGAATAAGATATTTTCTACCAAACTTTTATATTCATGAAATTATAAATTTAAAATACTAATTTGAAATAATAATAACAATTAATTTTAACGTTATAATTATGTTTAAGCTCTAATTACGAGTCAAATTAATTTAAATTAAATGTTTAATATATGCAATTTTTATCGGCCTTATCTATCGGCCTCATTTAATCATACTCGAAGGATAGTTATTATCTATATTTTATTGACTACAACGCTCGCCTTTTCCTGTCTCAATTAATTCTTTCATCAAAAAGAAAAAAAAAAAATAATGCACAGCCTGAATCTCATTAGTCTGAAATTGTTTGCATTCGCATTGTTGTTTTAGGAAATTTGACGAAACGCTCTCACGCGCAGAAAGCAATTAATTCGCCAAAATCCACCATCACACGCAATTGCGTGTCGCATATAACTAACGCCATAACTAACGCCATAACTAACGCCATAACTAACGCTCGCTTCTCCTTTCTTTCAATGCGACATTCCACGCAAGGAATCGAACGCACTCTTAGCTTACTCATTTACACTATCCTGTGAGCATAATTAGTGATTCTATATTTATACAGCCATCTCGCCTGAAATGCCTTGGCGCGTCACAGACTCATTAAACGCGATTGCTCAGTGTCCTATCGCGGCTGCACAAACGTCTTCCTAAATTAAAAATTTAAAAAGCGCCGATATTCAGAGAATGAGACTTACTATGCTTGTTATTCGGTAACTGCCTCTAATGATAACTCACAATCTTCATTGGGCAGTGGCACGTGAGGGGCCGGCACTTGGCAACAATAGGTCACGCAATGTCCTTGGAGCAATCGGAACAGAAGTCAAAACTTTGGTCGACAACTCTGAGCGAAATGCACGACGCCTCGCCTCTTTAACAGACTATTTAATTAATGCAGATGAGCTGGGACTTTCAGGGATGGGAGGGAGAGGAACGCTCTCTCACTCTCTCTCGCGCTCGCGCGGCGGCTCGCTTATAATATTCCCGGGACTGTCCTCTTATGTTCATAAATAATCGCGGTCCAGGATTAGGAGGTGCTTGTCCGAGGTTCGCGTCGCGTTATTCGCTGCGCCAGAATTTCTAAATCCTCGCTTTTATCACTCAGTCTCACGCACACGCTCGCGCACTCCCGCCCGAGCTTACGCAACACACTCGATCTCTTTCAATAGTCGGGCTTGCGATTGAAAGCCAATTGTCCAAGATGACAGTTACAAATATCCGTTCCTTCAAATCTCATTTGTCGAGCAAAGGTTTCATTAGAGGCGTCACTAGCCATAACCCAAGGATAGAGAAAGTATCCGCCGGAACAGCTCATTAATACGCTGTTAACATTTCACTTCCAGGCGAAATTACATTAAGACCTCGTCATTTTCCCACACGCGCGCGCGCGTGCATACAAAAGGGCCCGTGCCTATACATTTCCAAGAACAAAAAGAGCGAGGAGCGCGGGAGAGGTGGGTCGGAGAGGGGGAGGGAGCCCGCCGCGCGGCAATAAGACGAGGAAGGATGAAAAATAAAATCTCGGGAGGGAGGGAGGGAGGGGGGGAGGGGAGGGT